>CM073606.1:685399-758899 GCA_037074985.1 Solanum bulbocastanum
AGACTTGTTCTCTAGGCCTTCGGATAAAGGGGCTTACCTACAATTCGTGGGTCCACCAACGGGCTGTGGGTCTTAACTTTTGACCCTAAAAGTTCTTTATCTGTGGGACTCACCTACAAGACCTACCTATGACTCTTGGATAAGATGACGGGCCATCCCGATGAACTGTCACTAAGTACAAGAACTTCAAGATTTTGGAAAACTGAGACTAGACAACCATAGGCATACCTACGGTCCATTTATCAGACCGCGGACCGTCTGTAGCGTCAATCGGTACTGGCACCATGTATTTTCTAAAAGACGAAAAAATATTCTCCTATTTGAATCCAAGGTGTTACAAAATAAGAACAACAATATGTGCTCTCGTCTTAATTGAAAGTTTATGTGCTTACTTGATAAGACTTATCATTCCCTTTCCAAAAGTTGCATTATGATCTGCACTAGACTCTATTTTGATCAATTCAGTCTTTTTTCGGCGGAAAATCAATTTTTTGTTATGATAGAACGACTAAGCTCTTAGAAGCTATTGTTTAAAAAAAATGAATTTTAAGAGTTGTAAATCTCAAGGAAAGTACCTAATATGCAATTCACTTATAGACTTAATGTATTCCCAAAGTAATGAAAATATTGTTTCTTATAAATTATGCGATTTTCATCTAAAAGTTTCTCAAGCTAATTCAGTCTAACCACCTTCTTTCCCTAATACCTTTTTAATAGAAGAAAATAAGATTGTACGCCAATATAAGACAAAAATGTAGATGATAGAGTTAGACGTGAAACTGTCACGATCCAGGTGTACCCCCTAGATGTAACATGGCGTATAGAATCCCGAAGGAGTCCATACAAGACACTTAACTCTCATAACATAAGAAATAGAATAATAAGAGTAAAAGAATAGTCCTAGTCCAATAGTTTTTATAAACGAAAAGCAGAAGTCTAAAACACTTTTCTCATCATATACATCGAATACAATAGAATGAAATTAGGCCTAGCCCATACATCATGTCCAATAGTAACATACAAGAAAAGGACCTAAACAATGAAAGTCTGTCCTCGAAGCATGAGGACTTACCAAAGCTCAAAATATCTCAACTCAACCTCTAGCCACAAAACTGATGACCCGAACCCTACATTTAGGAAAATATAGGCTAGAGTATGTGTTAGTACAAACAATGTACCGTGTATGATAGCCATGCATAAAACATTTAAAACATGCTAAAAGGGAAATTTAATTTAATGACATGCAATTGACCAATCTAAAATATGATATAAGAGAGTTATAAAACATAAGTCATAAAACCATGGTCAATGCAAGCTAACATCATCTTAAAAACCTTTGAAATCATATGAGATACTTCATGAAGTAACCTTAGTTCCTTATTAATGTGGGGGATTAGCCTTAACCAACATCGAGACCGTGTAAGCTATAACATGATTCACCAGTGTTTCCCAAACCGATTGTCCTAGTTGCCAAGGTAGAACCATGAACTTCTAGCTTAAGTGGATCAACTAGCTAATGTCTACTTTAGACAATCATCCTAGTGGGGCACATGTGTAAGGGATAAAGAGATTGCTTCTAGAAACCCGACCTCTACTCGGGAGAGCTTCTAACTCAATATCCTTTGGGTGCTAAGTTAAATCCCATGGAATAGTAATTTCTTACTTGACCTCATTATTCATGGAAAGGCACCCTAGGATAACCAATCCAAGGTAGTTTCATTACGATAACTCTTACTCTTTGATTCAATTAGGTGAGAAAGCTTGTTAACCTAAGAATCCTTTCTATGTAAGAAAACCTTTCACATCATGCTAGTTAGGTGTTTGTGAGAATGTCCTTTCAACAACACAACAACAACATCATCATTGGTACTTTACTCTCAAAGCACCCTCAAAACATTTGCATAGATTTCATAAGAAAATACATAAGTCCATAATTTAACTCTTGAGGTTCAAAACCCACTTTCAATCATCAATGGATAGAAAACATGGGTTAGATATGGATTTTATCATAAGTTCATGTACAACTAGCAATACATGCTTAATTTCGTAAAACTCTTCCATTTCAATCAAAATCCCACATCACATGATTCATAATTTGAAAACATGGAGGTTACATGGTTTCATGGGTAAATCATCATAAAATCATCATATTTCATTGATTCATGAATAAGAGATCATAATTCAATCATTAAAATCAGCATTGAAGAGAACCCATGACAATTGAAGAAAACCCTAACTTAATTGGGAATTCTATTCTTTGGAATAGAGGAATTTTGGAACTCCATGGATGAAATCAACCATGCCTAAAAGCCCAATGCTTAAATTTCAATGAAGGAGTGAGGTTTGACCTTGATCCTAGCTTGAATCCTTTCTTCTTCTTCAAGTTTCAAGACAGAGAAATATTTTGGGGAGGAAGAACTTTAGTTTTCTTTTAGGTTTTAGAAATAATGACTTGAATGGGTGAGTTTTGGGGTTAAAATCACTTATATATGGGTCCTTGGCTTGGGTAAAACGTACATCATCAATTCACATGAATCTGGAAAAGACCCATTTGTCCCTAATTTACAGGGGTTTGCCTCACGACCACATGAGGCTCCACAAGCTATGGTCCCTACCACGAGCCATGATGCAGTACCTAGTCTTTAACCAGTGGCCTCACATGACGACCCCTCACCCTCCAATTATAACTCAAGGCCATGACCCTTCCCGAGGCCCGTGGAGGCCTTCACAAGCCGTATAGTAGCCCGTGGGGAGGGTCCTATCTTAGGATAATTTTGCATAGCTACTGTCCAGCCTTCCATGAGCGTTACGACGACCCGTGGTCTCCACCATGAGCCATCAAGTTGGTCGTGGGAAAGTGGGCAGTGCTTGGTGAAGATTACGATGCCCAGGATTTTTTCCTTGGCTCTTGCCCTCTCATTTAGCCCTAGTTTGGCCTACTAGATCCCGAGATGTTACATTATATTCCCCTTGGGAACATTCATCCTCGAATGACATTCTAGACACCTCTTTAGAAGAAATGACTCAATACTAGTAGCCCATCATCTATGTAGTCTCATCAAAATGCACAAAACCAAGGACATATCAACTCTAAGCTAAACATACTCAATGCATCATAAGGAAGTAGGAACTAGACCTAACAAACCAATATGCTTGAAATTTCAAGATTTCGCATTTCAAGGAGGAACTACCTTCTCCAAGTTAAAAACATGCTGGACATGATACTATGGAGCCTATATGCAGTTCGTTCTCAAAAAGTATAGCTAAAGCATGTTCATCAATTCATCTCATGAAGTCTATGGACTACTCATACTGAATGTGCAACAACATGAGGAAAATCAATTATGTATACTCATTTTCTTTCAAAACACAAGTTTTTCATGAACATGCATAACATAATGAAATCATTGCAATCAATAGAACACATGACTCAAAAATAAAGGACAATGAAGAGGAACGTATTACCAAACTAGAATAGTAGTAGAATGAAAAAGATGATGACATGAAGAAATCATATCGGCCTCGGCTTCCCAAGTAGTACCCTTAACTAAATGATTCCTCCACAATACTTTCATGGAAGAAACTTCCTTGTGTCTCAACTTTTTAACTTTCCGATCTAAAATCTCAACCGAAACTTCCTCATAAAAAATACTCTCATCAACTCCCAATCATTATAAGGGAACTATGGATGTTGAATATCCAACACACTTCTTATGCATAGAGACATGAAACACCAGATGCACTTATGCAAACTCATTTGGCAAATCCAATTCATAAGCAACCTTACAAACACGTCTTAAAATTTGATATAGGCTATGTATCGGGGACTAAGCTTCCCTTTCTTACCAAACCTCATTACACCCTTTATGGGTGATATTTTCATGTAAACCCAAGCATGAACATCAAACTCAAGATCCCTTCTTCTCACATAAGCATTTGACTTTAGTAAACTTTCGGCCATTCTCAACATTTCCCTTATAAGCCAAATTTCTCTATGGCCTCATGTACCAACTCGGGACATTTTAGGGAAAATTCACCCACCTCAAACCAACATATGGGATATCTACACTTCCCACCATACAGAGCCTCAAATGGAGCCATATCAATGCTCGAGTAATAGCTATTGTTATAAGAAAACTCAATCAATGGCAATGGTCATCCCAATTACCCTTAAAATCAATCACACAAGCCCTTAACATGTATTCCAAAGTTTGGATAATATGGTCCGCTTTCCCATCTGTTTAGGGATGAAAAGTGGTACTAAGTTTAGTATGAGTACCAAACCCCCTTTGGAATGACTTCCAAAATTTAGAAGTAAATTGGGTACCACAATCATAAATAATGGAAGATGCACTCCATGCAACATTGCAATTTCTCTCAAGTACATCTTGGTATAGTCCTCCGCCAAATAAGAAACATAAATGGGAAGGAAATGAGCCGATTTTGTCATCCAATCTACTATCACCCAAATCGAATCATGTTGTCTTCGGGTGCGAGGCAAACCAATAATATAGTCCATGTTAAAATCTTTCCATTTCCAAGTAGGGATGCTAATATCTTGGGACAAACCTTCCATTTTCTAATGCTCAACCTTTACTTGTTGGAAATTTGGACACTTAGCCAAAAATACCATAATATCCTTCTTCATCCCATTCCACCAATAGACCTCCCGTAAATAACGATACATCTTGGTGGCTCCCGAGTGAATGGAATACCGCAAACTATGGGCTTCCAACAAGATCTGTTCCCTCAAGTCATCAACATTCAGAACACACAAATGACCTTGAGATCTAAGTACTCCATATCCCCCTAGGGAGAAAGCCTCAAGGGATTTCTTAATCACCCCGTCTTTCAATTCTACAAAATTGGATAAAGTCCTTGCTTGGCCTTCACATCCGCCACTAAAGATGATTCAAAACCATTATGAACCATAACACCACCCTTCGTGGAGTCCCTTAATTGAACACCTAATCGTGCCAATTTATGAACATGTTGAACCAAATCTTTTTTGTCTTCTTCAATATGAGCCACACTACCCATAGATACCAACTAAGAGCATCAACTACCATATTGGATTTACTGGGGTGATAAAGAACACGCATGTCATCATATTTAAATAACTGAAGCCACCTTCATTGGCAAAGATTTAGAAATTTTTGATTAATCACATATTGCAAACTCTTGTGGTCGGTAAATATATCTACATGAACTCCATACAAATAGTGCGTACAAATCTTTAAGGCAAAAATAACTGTCACTTGTTCAAGGTCATGGGTAGGATAATTTTTCTCATGAATGTTCATTTGTTTTGAGCAATATGCAATCAGTTTCTCATTTTGCATAAGCACACACCTTGTCACGACCTGAGTCTACACCCTGGATGTGGTTGAAACTGAAGAACCATTGCTGGTCCCCAAGCGAACCCTCATCCTTACTGACTACAAATGAAAGACTAACTCAAGCATACAAAAGATTAAAAACAGATTTAAATTCAATAAACTCAAGTTAAATATAATATGAGCAATACTCAATATATAACTCGAAGTTTGTAAAAATAACTCAAGGAAGATACATACTGTAACCTAGTCAACTTTATCTATCTTTGAAGCCTTTACTATTACAAAAGGATATCGGGACAAGACTAACGACATCTCTAAACTATTTACTATAAGGTAAAGGTGAAGTCCTCTGGAATGTAAGAAGGCTCACACAAGTTGACGAGAATATCATACACCCTCAACAAAACACATGTTCATGATCCTAAATACTTGTATCTATATCATGAAATGATGCAGACCAAATGGCTCAAAACATGGAATGTACGAGCATGTAAGGGGAATCCTAAAGAATAAACATAAGTTCAAACTTGATAAAACAGAAACAAACTTACCTCTTCGAAGGCGATGAGATGTCTTAGTATCTCTATCTTTTTTCTTCTATCTTCAGTCTAAATTGATGCCTTAGCCCCTTATGGTTCACTCTTTAGGATTCGTGTGTCTTAGTCATTCTCTTGATTTCTCAAGCATACATGTTTTATTTTTGATTTTTCAAAGATATGATTTAGTTTGATGATTACTTCATGATTTTTACATTTGAGTATGATTTGCATATGTACCTTATAAAATGATGTTTTGAACATGTTTTATCTTGGAGTCGAGGTTCCTCCTTATTTATGAGCAATCTGATGAAGTTGCATTAATGTTAGATTGTTAGTTTCTCTCCTACTCTATTCCTACTAGTTTGAGTTCCATTCAAGGATGGTTGTTTGGGGAGATATTGTAACACCACGGATTTGAAAAGCGCCAGAAAGGTAAAACATGAAAGCTCTATGAACCCAAAATGTACTATGGATGCTTCACGGAACCCTATATGGTCTGTAAAGGGAACCACGACCTATTAAGTGGATCATGGTAAGTTTCCAAAGCGTTCCCCAGGTAGTTTTTTCAAATGAAAGAAATCATCATGACCACAGTGTCACTCACATGGATGCCCAGATGGCCCGTGGTGATGTTGATGGACCGTCAAAGGGGTCATCAAATTGCCTAATTAGAAGGGGTTTCTCCCCTACACACTATTAAGGGCCATATACGACTTTATGGTCTGTGATTTTTCAAAGATATGATATTGGTTTATTGATTACTTCATTATTATGTGTATTTCAGTATGATTTGGATGTGTCCCTTATAAAATGATGTTTTGGACATGTTTTATCTTAGAGCCAAGGTTCCTCAGTTATGTGCATTTTGACGAAGGTGTGTTAATATTGGGTTGTTAATTTCTCTCTTACCCTTTTTGTGCTAGTTTTAGTTCCATTCAAGGATGAATGATCTCAAGGGGGAGATATTGTAATACCTTAGATTTGAAAAGTTCTAGTAAGGGAAAACGGGGAAGGTCCAAGAACCCAATGTGGACTATGGACCGTTCACGGCACCCTCGACAGTCCATAAAGTAGACCACGACCTATTAGATGGCTCATGGTAAGTTTGAAGAACCTTTCCCAGAAAGGTGTCCCTCACATGGATGCCCAGACGATCTATAGTTATTTTTAGGTATCATCAAATGGGTCTTCAAATGGCATAATGCGAAAGTATTTCTCCCATAGTCACTGTTAAAGGCCACAAATGTCTTAAGAGTTGAAGCATCACATGGACCGTAAAGTCCTCTATGAAGGAGACTTGTTAGACTTAGAGTTTAGGGTCAAATTCAAATGATCATATCTTTCATCACAAAATGAAGTAGGTGGCCTATGAACAATCAAACTAAGGAACTTTGACTCCGATTTTCAACCCCATCGGGTTTTCCTAATTACAAGCTTGGAGTAAAGTCATGCCCAAAATAGTGAAGCCCTTTTGGGTAGAGCATCTTCATGACCCACTTGATAGGTCGTGGTGCTCTAGACTGCTCATGAAGCCCATCTAGAGAATCATTAATAACGGCTAAACTACATCTCTTATAATTCAATGTGTAGGTGGTCGCTAACTAGTATAAACCCAACGATAAGTTGGGGTCGATGCCACAAGGAGTGACACAACAAAGAATTCAAGTATGAGATATCGAAATGTTTTAATTTCTTGTAGAACGGAAGTAAATACCACGTAACATAATGTAAATCAAATATGTTTTAATTTTCGATGTCAAGTGAGTTTGGTAATCAATTGCTAATGGAAACAAATAATATGAAGTTTGGAAAAGTGTAAAGAGGACCTTAGGAGTGTTTGAGTAATCTAACAGTAATTTCGCTTAATGGGTAATTATTAACTGCTTGTTGAATCTCAATGGGTAGGATGGTTTTTGAATTTAACATCTATCTTTAAATCAGCTATCATACATTAAGTGAGTTCCTTCGAACCTCAACAAGTTTCGCAACACAAAACAACTCAATTCATTAACTTATCACACTTTATTAAGTTGGGTTATGAAGACAGAAGACAAAACAATTATCAATCATTTATTCTACTCTACGCAACTTTCGAAAGCATACATCGAGAGTTAAGACTAGAACTAGATTTCTAACTTCAGTTCATAGATTAAAACATGACTAAATGATTGAACCCATTTCAAAATAGCATTCGATATATCAATTAACAATTCACATAATCTAATTTATGTATTCAATTACATAGTCACACCCCTATGGAAATGGGGTTTAGCCTAACATAGCAAAAAAAAAAAAAAAAAAAAAAAAAAAAAATATGGTTACCAGAAAGATGTTCCATTCAAAAGATAAAATCCCTAATGCTCAAATGCTGAGACTAAGACTTGAACCTTAAATTCTCAATATTCTACGTGCAAAAACATCTCCAAGAGTATTCAATAATGTCAAAATATGTAAAACAAATCTTTCAAAACTATGTAAGACCCTTTTCTCTCTCATTAAACATCAATTTATACGTTTCAAAAAACATCCCAAAATTTTAGTACATGGTCCACTTCGATGAAGTTAGTCGAGATCGCCGAACGGCTTGGTGATCCGCCAAATGGCTTGGCGATCCGCCGAGTAGTACCCACTTTGTAGAACTTTAGCAGATGTACGTACACCACCATGAGGACCTCCAACTGGTGAAGCATGACAAGAATGGAGAATGTTAATGGCTTTTTCTTCCGAAATACATCTTCTAATTATATGGTCAGAACATTCTCTGAATAAATATGGTTTATCCCAAAATAACTTCTTAACATCGAACAAGAACCTCTTTCATTAAGAGAAGTTTAGGTCATCCGGCATTGGACCACAAACTACATAATTGGTAAAATCAGCATACCAAGGAGGTTGTTTGAGAGTTACCGTTAATACCTACTCATCGGGAAAAAAATCATTTATGTCAATCTCAAGCGCATCATTCTCCTTGCCTTCTAATCTGGATAAGTGGTTAGCCACCTAATTTTCACAACCTCTCCTATCTTTGACCTCAAAGTCGAATTCTTTCAATAGTAGCACACACCTTACCAATCTTGGCTTGGCATCCTTCTTTGCCATTAGGTAACGTAGTACATCATGATCAGTGTGAACAACCACTTTAGTACCTAGTAAATATGCCTAGAATTTCTCAAATTCATAGACTACTGCAAGCAACTCTTGTTCAGTAATGCTATAGTTACACTGACTACTGTTTAGAGTCTTGCTCGCATAGTAAATTAGGAGTAATAGTTTGTCATTTTTCCCCAGCACAACACCCAATGTTGTTCCGCTTGCATCACACATTATTTTGAAAGAATCTGACCAATCAAGACTAATGATGACCGCGGTGGATACCAATTTCTCCTCCAGACACCTGAAAGCCACCATAGAAGCGTCATCAAAGTGAAATTTTACCTCTTTCTCTAAGAGTTTGCATAGAGGATGTGCAATCTTAGAGAAGTATTTAATGAACCTCAAGTAGAAACCGATATGTCCCAAAAAACTACGAACCCCCTTTACCGAAATTGGTGGTGGTAATTTCTCAATCACTTCAATCTTCGCTTTATCCACCTCCATACCCTTTTGCGACATCTTGTGACCAAGTACTATACCTTCTTTAACCATGAAGCAACATTTTTCCTAGTTGAGGACCAAGTTTGTCTCCACATATCTATGGAGAACTTGTCCTAAGTGCTCTAAACATGCCTCAAAGGTGTCACCCACAACCGAGAAATCATCCATAAATACCTTCATTGAATCCTCCACCATGTCATTAAAAATGGATAAGATGAACGTTGGAATGTTTTTAGAGCATTACATAACCCGAATGACATCCTTTTAAAGGCAAAAGCCCCATAAGGACATGTGAAGGTGGTTTTCTCTTGGTCTTCCAAAGCAATTGAGATTTGGTTGTAATCGAAATACCCATCCAAAAAGTAATACCAACCTCTCTCTGAGAGTCGATCAACCATTTGATCCATGAAAGGAATGGGAAAGTGATTCTTTTTCAGTCCACGAATTTAACTTTCGATAATCCATGCATACTCTCCATCTGGTCACAGGTCTCATAAATACAAGTTCCTTCTTTTCATTTGGGACCACAGTGGTACCTCCTTTCTTCGGTACACATTGTACCGAGCTTACCTATTTGCTATCCGCGATAGGGTAGATCACACCTGCATCTAACCAATTTATTATCTCTTTTTTCACTACCTCATGTATTGGTGGGTTGAATATCCACTGATGTTCAATGCTCGGCTTACACTCACTATTCAAGATGAATTTTGTGAGTGCAAATACCAGGAGGAATGGCTACTATGTCAACGATCATCCAACCTTTAACTTTAATATGCCTTCTCAATACCTCAAGGAGCAATTTTATCTGCCATTCAAGTAAATTAGCTGCAATTATTACCAGTAAGGTGTTGTTTGCCCCCAAAAAGACATATAAGATATGGGAAGGAAGTACTTTCAACTCCAAATTTGGTGGATCTTCTATTGATAGCTTTGTAGGAGGACTTTCTCGAATCTTTAGATTGATGTCCAACTTTAATGGAGTCTTTGAATGCCCCTCCCCCTAAACTTGAAACAGAAGCTACAACCTTTTCATAGCCTTGAATTTCAAATTCATCATAGTTAGCAAGCACAGCGTCAAGTGGTTCACTCATACACATAAAATGGCTGACACTAGTCACCGTCACATCAATAACATGTACAATGAAGACCAAATGAATATCACTTGGTTGTTTCATTGACTTGCAGACATTGAAGGTCACTTCATCTTCATTCACCCAAAACTTCAATTCTCCACTTTCAACATCCACCAATGCTCTACTGGTTGTCAAGAATAGTCTTCCCAAAATAATGGGAATTTCACCATCTATTTCACAATCAAGAATAGCAAAATCAGCTGGAAAAATGAATCAGTCAATCTTTACCAAGAAGTCATATAGTATCCCCATAGGATGTTTGATGGATCGGTCTGCCATCAAGAGTCTCATTGTGGTGGCTTTCGGTTCACCCAACCCAAGTTTTTTATAGATTGCATATGGCATTAAGTTGATGCTTGCTCCCAAATCGCTTAAACCTTTACCAAATTGGAGCATGCCAATGGTGCAAGGGATGGTGAACGCTCCGGGATCCTCTCTCTTTTGATCAGATCCTAAGTCATAATTGCACTACAACTATAGGAAACTTCTATTGACTCAAAATTCAAGCTCCTTTTCTTTATGACTAATTCCTTCATAAACTTGGTGTAACCCGGCATTTCCAGCAATGCTTCCACAAGAGGGAGATTAATTGATAATGTCTTGAACAGTGATAAGAACTTCTTGAATTTCTCATCCATATACTTCTTCTTTAGACGTTGGGGAAATAAGCGACATATTTTGGGTAAAGGTTGAATGACTTTTGGCATTGGACGATGTTGCTCCATTTTGTTCTGTGGTTCTTTTGTAATATTTTGACGAATGGTGCCTCTTCTTTTTCTGTGCCTTTATCATATTTATGCATTTGAGTTTCTTCATTTCCCGTCACATTACCCATTTCTACCTTTCAGCTACAAGTAACAACCGTCATCCCTATATCGACATCTTCTATTGTCATCTTTGTTTCAATTGTGCTGATAGTAAAGTCAACTAATATTCAAGTATCTTGATGGCATCGGCATGAGAGTTCACTTTACAGTTCAGTGATGAAAAGTCATATTTCATCCCCGTAAACAAATCATCCAAACCATCAACTATGTCAAGTATGCATGACAATAAATCATTTACCCGGGGACTACTTGCACTCCCTTTTGATTTTGGGATCTCACTTGAGTGAGTGTCGTTCTCATCATGGTCATCTTCTCTTCTCCAATAATCACTTTGCTCGGCCTAATCTTTATAATATTTCCTTTGCTCTTCTCTGTTGTGATAGTTCTAACCTTGATTTCCCCCTCGCTATAGATAGTGTAGGTGGAAACCCTCCTCATATCTCTTGGTGTTCCAACCTTGATTCTCCCCTAGCTTTGAGTAACTAGGAAAAGAACCCTCCTCAACTCTAAACACTCCACATGTGCCCTACATATGCTCTTGTAGAAATTCCATTTGGGTCAACATATTCTTGATGTTTTCATCCCTCTCTCTCTATTTATCAAGTTGTTCTTGAGTCCATCAAAAAACAAAATGAAGAGACTTGATACTCTTGGGTGTACAATGCTTGATTTATTTTTGTCATGTCATCAAGAAGAAATGAAGCAACCTCAAATGATTGTAACATTATTCCCCCTCATACCAATTGATTGGCTACTCCTTTATTAACCGAATCAAGACTTTGATAAAATATTGAAGTAGCAGATTGTTTGGTAGCCCATAGTTCGGCATTTAAGTAAGAGTTTCTTAAACCTCACCCACGTTTCATGGATGGGTTCCCCCTCCCATCGCTTGAAACATTGAATATCGTCTCTAAGTTTCATTATCCTTGATGAAGGAAAGAACCTTGCATTGAAAGCTATAATCAGTTCCTCCCATGAGGTGATGGAATTGCTTGGTAACTCAGTTAACCACTTACTAGCCTCCCCCGTCAAAGATAGTGGGAACAACCGAAGCTGAATTGACTATTGTAACACATTCTTGAATGAAAACGGGCTTCATATCTCTGTGAAATTTCTTATATGATCATGCGGGTCTTCGTAATCTAGTCCTCCATATAATCCCCTCATTTGCACCCATTTCACCTGCTTGAGTTGGGTTGTAAACACGATTGATATCGTCGATAATGTCCCGATGACCAGGTTGACTATTAGTTGTTTCTTTTTCACTCATTCTTGCATCTATGTAGTCCAAACACTCTTACACCAAACAACCTAACCCAACTCAACTACAACAAACCAATTCAAAAGTGTCAAATTTTCAATCAAAGAACTCTAAGTAATGCTACTCATCGGCACCTGTACCATTTTGATTAACGTATCAGCATACTTTATCCAATTTTATGTGTCAGCGATCGCTAGTCAGTACAATAACCCAACTAAATTAGTTGGGGTCCATCCCAAAGAGAGTCGTTTATCCTTCAAATTCAATGATGAAAATATGTGAACAATTTCATCAATAGAACATTCGTTGCACCTTTTTGGTTTTAGTTTCAAATATCAAATTTGATTATCACTCCAATTTCGCACTTCAACACAAAATGATCAAATTGTAAGGTAGAACTTGGGGAATTTACCAACCAATTATTGAAATTTATCTTAATGGATGAACGTCGATGCTCACAATAGGATAATTTGTCGTGGGTAGATAGGACCATATGCAAAGTAATTTTCTCTTGAACAATTACCTTTTCTATGTCAAATTCTCTCGAGCATTAACACTAATTCGAAGTTGCCCAGCCCTTGTCCTCATCAAATCCACTCTATGGAGCTAGATACAAATAATAGATCCTATGTTTCACTTTCTCAAGCTGAACTCATGGTAACCCACTACAAAGGATGCTAAGTTTTCTACTTTTGTTCTACACTTTTCTCTCGAGCAAGCCCAAAACACTGAACTTTTTACACTAATCATGCAAGATGACCTCAAAACGCAACAGAAACTTAGACCCACTTCAAATTAACTCAATTATTCGCAATCCAACAACACCCACTTAGTAAAACTCAACAATTTAGTTTCATAGTCAAAACCACAAGAGCAGGGCTTTAGCTACTTATAGAAAAAAATAGGAAAATCAAAATCTGTTGTGTTTTCCAAAGCTAAGTAATTGAAATTTGAAAGTTAAAGTTTACTTAAATCTTCTCTATTACAAAATCTCAAGCAAAAATTTTGCAAAAGTCACTTGGAAAATCACAATGGTAATGTCTTTTCCCTCTATTTTCTATTTCTCCTCTTTATGAATGCTTTCTCTCTATAGCAAAAAATCAAATTAAACAATTATGAAGTGTGATAGTTTAAGACCAATCGGCAAGGTAAGTCGGGATTTGCTTATTATTCGGCGAATCGCCGATTATCCTTCATTTTGCCTTCAATTTTCACTCCTTCTTGGTTCAATTACTATAACATTAGGCAATCTAGGTCAGAATTGCCAGATGATTCCGCAAATCGCCCTTTCTTCTTTTACATTGGCCATTAGGACTTGCTTGGGTCTCCATCAACAACTTTAGGCGACCTGGTCATCCTTCGTCGAAGTCATTAGCGACTAGCGGAGTGCATTTTCTGCTCGCCAAGGTTACCCCAGTTCAGCTCTAATACTCTGTAACTTTAGGCGGTAGATTGGAAATTCGGTGATTCGTCAAGTGACATTGGCGATCACTAGGCCTTCATTTCTTCATTCCTTTGGCTCGTTTTGTTCCGTTTTGCACATTAGTGTCCATGCTTTGTTCCTCAATCCACATACCCTGAAATCAAGGATTCATATCAGTTGTTTGCATAATAAAAGAAATTTAGGACACAAAACCTATTAAAATAAAGCCCTATATGAGTCCAAATCGTGAACTCATCACTGTACAAGTAAACCTCACAACACACGACATTCAAAACAATCATCGATCAGGACTTTAAAAGTTAAGCTAGTGTGCAATGGTCATTGCAACAGTCACCTTGACATTTGACTAGTCAGTATGAGATGATAAGAGTTCACACAAGAATTATGCAACTCAAATAGCCTCGTTGGACTAACACAAATATATCATTCATTAAGAGAACTATTCAAGTCATCGATATTGATCACAACAAAAACTCATATATACAAGAAAACAGTACCAAAATTCATACTTAAGCAATTAAAAGAGAGAAATGAATGAATCAATGCTAAATATTCAGTACTAAGGCAATATAGAGAATTATCAAACAAAAATAACAAAATATTCCAAAGATTAAATAAAAACAACAACAAGCAAAAGGGTAGGTAGATAGATACCTTCAGCCCCACAAAACAAAACTCAACAGTGTCCTCAATAAAAAATAAAAATAAAAATTATCAACAACGAATGAAATGGAGGGAGAGTAAAGATCACTATGTCAGGCTAAGCGTAAGGTGAGCTCTAGGTCTTTAGAGTGGCCTCAACCTGGGCATTAGTGCCCTACTCATCTCTAATTATGGATGGCTGCGCAATGATCTCCTTTGTGGTCTTAGCCCAATAAAACCAATCATCGACGTGTCGCGAAGTGAAGCTTTCATAGCTAACGATAGCAAATCACCCTCCAAGTCCTGTAGATCCTCATATTTTGCATCCTCACGAACCTTTAACTTTTCCTTATCAGTCTTGGGTATGTTGGACTCCCTATCCTCAACAACTACAACAATATCGCCAGTCACATAAGTCAAATGGATATCAAATGCATCTGGAACTTTAAGCATCATAGAATCGGGGGTGTCAAGGATATCCAAACCACCCCACAGCATTGATATGTCAATGGACTTAAGCTCATCCATATATCGATGCAAACCAGTAGATAAGCCTTTAAGGCTGTCAAAATCTACAGAGCTGTGGTCTGTCATCTCACATGCCTCAACTCGAGCGGTAAGGGCATCTAATGCTACACTATGGGTCGTGATGAACTTTTACTTCTCCCTTCACTACTCTTAAATGGGATCCAGTGCAGTAGCTATCACTCAATCAATAATAGATGGAACAACGGGTTCAACCCTAAAATCCAACACATCGGATGAATAGGCAAGGTCGCCCATTTTGTAGATCATGGCCTAGGTTAACTGGGTATGAGAGACAAGAAAGGGGCATGAGCAGTAGATGATAAGGAAGAAGGTATACCTGATGGCCCATCAGTTGGAGTGGAAAGTGTAGGACTAGCCTCCATAGAATCCACATCAACGACTGGAGAGGTTTCCATCAGAGCTTTCTTCCTCTTTTCAGCCTCATCCTTCAGGTACTCGAATTCAATTTGACGAATGCACTAGACGAGGAAAGAGTAACCTCAAAATCCATCTTCACCACAATGGGAAAACCCGCTCAGCGACACAAATCATGATGAAAACTAGATATGGCAGTAAGGTTTGATTTTGGTTGGACCTCATAGGCATTTCCTGTGTAATTATGGACCCCAAATTTAGTTCCCGAGTGAGGATACATCCAAGAAGTGCGGATTTTGAATATCGGATGATGGAGTCATTTTGGGATAGCATCAGAGTGCTGTTAATAAACCCTAACCAGTATCGTCCCATTATGTTTAAGTCTTTTTTCTCAATAACTGCGCCTACTTCAATCAATAGGGGAGTGGAATCACAAAGCTTTTGGGCAAGCCACCCCTTCAAATCATCAAGAGTCTTTGTTTTTACCATGTCGTCCAAAGAGTGTCAAGTTCACGTCGCAAAGTTCAACTCATCATTTATGTTTGTGTCACTGCACTTGACCTTCTTTCCTGACACCTCAACAAAATCAACCAGTGTCATCGACCCTACCCTCTTCTTCCCCTTTGAGACCAACTTTTCGTAGCCTTCGCAGAATTCCTGACCCATGTAGCCACCAATTAATTTTGTATTTTGGTGAAATGCTTGAACTTGTGGAACCTCAAGGTCTACCAAATAGTGGGATATCCATCCACCACTCCATCTGTGGACAACCTCGTCTCCAAGAGTATTGTCCACAAACCAATGATCTTCAACCGATTCATGGACCGAAGAGGATGTGTCGACACAGAAGGTACTTGTGGTGTCTGTGGTTGTGTATGTGGTTGAGGTGTTATAAGTCGTGCCAGTGGATCATGAACTACTTTAGAATGCAGCTCCGAACACCTCTGCATTAACAACTCTCCCTCTAGTGCATGTGTATAGACTAGAGTCCTGGACCCTTCAACTTTTTCATTCTCTGACCAGATGAGGTGAGATAGGTGGAATCGATGCCCAAACTATAATTCGTGTCGAGCCCACCACAATGGCCACCACCTCGTAATAGCAGTGCCACCTGAGCGGCAAATATCCCCTCCAAAGTGGCCAAAACAAAATAGAGAGCTATTTCAAGAACTCCAAAATTCCCATTTCACAACACACCTCTTACCCACGACGCTCAGTAAATATCCTTTACGTTAAGATTTATTCCAGGAGTTCTACGCTACAAAATTTAATTCCATAAATTCGTACGGATTCCTTAATGAGTTATCTAACAACTCATCTAATCAAAATTATAAATGATTCACCCGATTATTACCAAATTTCCCTACACTTCAATGACTCCAATTTCATCCAAATCTGGACAAGATTGGGAAAATCCAAATACTATGAAAAAGTTTTTCAGCCCCAAAGTTTTTCCCCTATTGGCTTTTTATAACAACGGGAACATGCCATTATACTCCCCTTCATTACGTTGAAAAAATGTGATGAGGAGGAAATTTGGTGATACGCCAATTCAACTCGGTGAGCTCGACAAAGCTCACCGAAATGAATGACGTATCACCTCCCCAATCATTTTCCAAATTGCAACACACAACACAACAATTCAGGCACAATATAGGGAAATTCAAACCTACCCACGATGAATTTCTATGTCGGGGTACTCAGACTCCCCCCTCCCCCCCAATTGATTCAAATTCAACTAAATGACAATTTTTGCCCTTAAGAATGATGTCACTCAATCCATCATAGGGAAATTTCAAGTCGTTTAGTCGAATTCGGGTTGCTCGGACTTCACTCACACATAACCCAACATGCAACACTAACAATTTCAACAAACATACAAGAAACTAAAATAAATGTGCCTAAAAGATAATTTTAACATGCATAAATTTTAATTCAAGTTCTACGAAACAATAGGTCATCAATCAAAGCACTACAATTAACTACACATGAAGACTTCATTACACTACCCATTATCACATCTATTTTGGCATCAAAATAAACAAATTTAGAACACAAACCTCATATAGAAGACAAAGAGGTACTCGTCAAAAAGTAGGAAAATGGATCACAACACATTCACAATACAAAGCATTCGACACATGAACAGGCAAAATGAAATCTAAAATTTGATTGAAAGAATAGACGAGTCAAAAAATTCAAATAAAAGGGGAGGTTTAAATTTAAAAACACATGACTCTTCAGTTGAAGCCCCATTCAGCGAGCTTACTAATGTCGCCAATTGGGTTCGATGATCCACCGAATGTGTCTTAGCACTCATGAAACTCATAGAACATGTGGCATTTCGAAGGGGCAAAAAGGCAATAAGGATAGAGTCTGTCGATCCAACTCGGTGACTCACTGAGTGAGCCATGATCTCACAGAATCTTCTAGAACTTTCCTCATTTTGATCTCCCTTTGGAGATGCATTGGGCGATCATAGGGGTGATTCGGCAACTTGTTGATTTGCCCAACCCCTCGCCCATATGCTTTCTTTTCAAGATACAAACTCCAACCTGCACATCCAACAAATGTTATTCAAATAACAATAATTAAAACTTGTGTAGCCTCCCAAGAAGCGCCTTAGTTAACATCGTGGCACAACGTGGACATGCATCATCCAAATACACCACGTCAATCACCATCACATTGGGGCACTCTCAACCCAAAAGATTTTGCATTTCCCCATTATCCTTGAACACCGGCACATCCTCACTTTCAACTTCTATTGCCCTATAAGTGAACACACGATCCACTTTGAATGGTTTCGGCCATTTTGAGTTGAGTTTCCCAAAAGAGTCTCAAACGAGAGTTATAGAGAAACACAAGATCACCAAATTTAAAGTCCAAGTGAAGATTTTAGCATCATGCCATTTCATTAGTTTCTCCTTATAGAGGGCTGAAGCAAATAGGGAGGTTTAGCCTAACATAAAAAGCAAGAAATCATTCCAAAAAGATGTTCCATTCGAAAGACAAAATCCCCAATGTTCAAATGACAAAATTAAGACTTGAACATTAAATTCTCTATAATATAAGCTCAAAAACCATTCCAAGAGTATTCAATAATGTCAAAGTAAGTAAAAACTCTCTAAAAACTTTGTAAGACCATTTTCTCTCTCTGTCTTCAAACATCAATTTATATATTTCCAAAAACTTCCCAAAATTTCAATACGCAGTCCACTTCGGTGAAGTTAGTTGGGATTATCGAATGGTTCAGTGATCAACCGACTAGCACCTTCTCTCACCTTTTGGCTAGACTTCTGCACCTAATTATTTTGTAAACTTAGGTGAGCTGGGTCAAGCTTGTCGTTCTATTTGGCGTATCGCCGAAATACTCTCTCAATCACCGAGTTGACTTAGTTCATGAGCTAGCTCCCTATATTATTTGGCAAGCTTGAAGCCCACTTGGCGACTCGTCGAGTGGCGTTTGGGAGCTCGAGCTCTTCTTTTCTTAAGCTTTTCCAACTATTTCACTCCTTTTCACATCGTAATGTCCTTTCCTTTTTCTTAAACCTTCATTGCTGCAAATAAACACTTTAACATCTATTTTTGACACAAAATAGGCATTGAGGAAACTAATTCATTGTATTACAAGCCCAAATGTAGTCAAAATTCCTAACTCATCGGTCATTTCAGCAGTTTTAAGTTAGGGTCATTTCGGCCTTTTCCCAATTATTTTAACTCAATACTATGTTGGTTTAACCTCTACCCTAGGCCCTATATAAACACATTTACACAAAAAATCAACCAAGAAAATTCATTCTCTGAAAATTCAAAAGTTTGAACAAGTTCATCCTCCCTAAATATTTCTCTCTCTAAGGTAGAAGACAAAGTTCAGGGTTTCAAGATCAAGTCTCCAAATCCTCCATTAATTGCAAGCTTTTGAACTCCAAGGTATGGTAGTCTCCACCTATGGAGTCTTTTCTCCATAGGGTTGCTTAATTCTCCAATTTTGTAAGGCTAAATTTCGCATTCAAATTAGGGTTTTATGCAAGTGATTGTTTTATGTTTTCCTATCCATTAATTGAAGTAATTTCATATTTTACATTCAATTCCCCATAAACCCATGTATGACCTATGAATTTTAAGCTATGATGATATGATGTGGGTCTTGAACTATGAAAGATGAATTTATGAAGAAATGCATGTTTTATAAAAGTTATTCTTATGACTCAAGTAAGATTATAGATGAAGGCATCTATATATTCTACAAAGCTTGGCCACATGACTTAAATGACATATAGATTTGCCCTCAATGCTTTTCGGGCTATTTTCCTAATAAGGTATTGATTAGTATGGTAACTAGATATGCCATCAATTGTCATAGATCATAATTTCAAAAATATTTCCATTAGAAAAACAACATTTATAGGATGAAGTGAATGACTATGGGCCTTAAAGCTATTATGAAACGATTATGGATGGTGAAATACTTTCTCATGTATGGTCTAAGGAGCTATCCTATTATGTTTCTAGCTTGGATTTGTTGTTTAATTGTACCTTTCCTTGGACGGTAAGACAAGCAGTGAATACTCATATCCTATAATAATAAGATAGGTTAAGATTAATAACTATTCCGTGGGATTTACGCTTAGCACCGAATAGACAAGAGGCAACTACCCATGCCCCATAACTATGTGCCTCCAAAGCATGATTGTCTTAGATAGACGATGATGGTCTTAGATAGGCATTAAACAGTGGATCCATGTAAGCTAGAATTTCATGGTCCTACCTTGGAAAGTAGGAAACTTTCTTTTTAGTGCGTGGATACACCGGTTTCCATGTTATAGCTCACATGGTCTATGTGTTGGTTAATGGTTACTTCCCACAACAATGAACCAAAGTTACTTTTAAAGTATCTCACATGTGTTTTTAAAGATGATTTAACTTGCATTGACCATGATTACAATTTATGTTTTCAAACCCTATTATCTTATGTTTTAACTTGGCCTTTGCATGTCATGCAAAGTCCATTTAGCATGATTTCATAACTCTTACGCCTTACATTCATACATGGTACATTTTATGTAATAATGCATATTCTTGCCTACATTATTTCATTAATGCAGGGTCTGACACTCCTATTCCACATCCTCGTGGCTAGTGAGCTCCTTAGTAGCTTTTGAGAAGTGGTGAGTCCTCATGTTCCAAGGACCAAACATTCATTGCTTATTGTCTTTAATTTTCAGAGATTGTATGTGATGTATGGGTTACATCCCAATCACTTATGATGTAATAGATGGCTTTTATACTATTTAGACTTTCGCTTTTTTTTTTTGGTAAACTTTTTTATGATATAAGCTGTCTTTTTTAACTCTTTAGATTGTATTATCTTGTTTATGCATTCTAAGTGCCTTCTGTATGGCCTCTTGGGGTCTTATATGTCATGTCACGTCTATGCTCTTCTTTGGGTCGTGACAATATCGATACTTTCTATAGTACTTATGATGAGAAATTTGTTTTGTGCTAATGATTACAATAAGAAATCGGTTTGGTCTAATTTTGAATGATCTTTTTTAATCTTCTGTTGAGTAGAGGCATTTTGATGTGATTCTTACAATGAACATCGCATCTAAACTTTTGAACATGTAGGTGTGCTAAATAATTGTGTTTGAAGTTCCTTGTGTGGTGAGGTTTTACTTGAAATAATGTTTGTTGAGTCCTCAATTTTTCCTTGTTAGTTTGATTGTCTAGCCTTGGTGAATGCAAGAAATGATCCTGGCACATACTTTGAGAGGAAACCCAAATGTTCATACCTTTTGTGCCTACCTTTGGAGGGTGTGCAACCATTTTGGTACTATTTGAGCCTAACCCATTTGTTGTCAACCTTGTTGAACCTCTTGATCCAAATTGTCTATAACTTCTCACCTATGAATCCTTTTCTAAATATGATTTATTTGAATATCCAACTTTGGTCAGAAGCCTAAGTTGGGGTGTGGAATCAAAGAAGGAAAGAAACCTAAGTAGAAGAAAAAGTGAGACTCAACTTTGAATTTTGTTTCAAAAAGAAGGAATTCGTCTTTAGAAAAAAGAGAGAAAAAGAGAATTAGTAAAAGTTTAAAAATTGAAATGAAAAATAAAATGTGATAAAATAAAAGGGGTGTCCAATAAATTGAATGAAAAATTGAGGTTTGAGTCTCCAAGTGAATAAAATAGAAAGAACATGAGAAGAGGTGAAGATGAGTACAACACTGTTTTGAAAAGGCGAAGTCACTGAGTCAAATTGACCATACCTTTAACCTCAGCCCCATTGAAGCCTAAAAGAACATTGAGATCTTGCGTGAACTAGGTAGTGTGATGATTGTAAAATATGGTCAAACCTATGGGATGAGGCTTGCTTGTTATCTCTTTCGGAAAGTGAGAGTTGCATTGATTCCTAAATTTTTTATTGACTTTCTTTTTGAGAGCATGAAATTGCTCTTGATCTGAGGGCACTTAAATGCATTTTTTTAAACATGGGTTGCATTAGAAAAGAAGCAATAATGAGTTTGAGCTTTGATTGATACCAGTTTGTGAGCATTTGAAACGTTTTGAGCATGATTGAGTGTTGCATATTCTTGATAGTTGTCTTGTGGTAGAAGTTGCATGCCAGCTCACATTGAGAACTATTGTCGACACCCTTGTTGAACTAATTGTGTTCTTAATTTACTTGTGGACAACAAATGTTTAAGTTAGGGGTGTTGATGAGTGGTAGATTTACACTAATTTGAGGCCTTTCTAGTTCAATAATTAGTGTCTTCAATGCCTTATTATGTCATGTTCTGATAATATTCTGATGATTTGATGATATGAAGGCTAAAGGACAAGGGAAACATAAATACTTGAAAAGAAAAGAGCTAAATATAGTTAAAGAAGTATAAACTCCACACTGGGAGTTGCCTAACAAAACTGGTGGATAGCCCAAATGACCTAACCTCGCCCAAAGTGACATTGCTCACAATTTAAGATATTCAAGACAAGACAACGAACTAAAAATTTTGATTGCAACTCGCTGAAAATGAAAAGCGAACAAGATAACCATCACCCAATGTGACATGACTTGGATGAAAAATTAAGGGTTAAAGGTGAACAAAGGTTGTAATCGGTGATCCACCAAATGTGAAAATGTAGACTCAAACAAATTCACCAACTGAGGTTCAAACATCGGAAGCCTTCAACAAAGAAGAAGGTGAGCTAAGGAACATATGACAATCCGGCGAGTCTATTCGGCAAACCTGACTAATGTCTCTGATTTGGTCAAGTTGTGAACTATAGGCCAAATATTGGAAAACTATAAATAGCCCAAAGGAGAGAGAAAATTAAGGAGATTTTAAAAAGTACTTTCAGTTCCTAACTTTGTATGAGTTTTGAGAGAATTAACTTTTGAAATCTAAGATAAATATTCTTAGTTTTGAGATTTTAAATTTCACTCTTGAAATTGACATTTGGAAGTTGAAATTGAAGCGAGAGTTGATTATAATAACTTAATTTCATCACATTTGTGGTTGCTATCATAATAGGTATAATTTCTTTACTTTTTATTATATGTGGCTAAAACCCCAATTCTAGGGGTGCAATTATGGAGTTGGATGTTGATTTAATGTTGTGGGTATTGTATTTTGCTCTTTTTTATTGTTGTTCATTCGTGGATTTAGGCTAATTAAAATGGAGTTAATATATGGGTTAGGTTTGCAAACTTAATCCTAGTCTCGATATCTGATTAATGCCCAGAAGAGATCAATCGGAGTGGAGAATTAATTAGATGCATGCAATTTATGTTTTCTTGATATGGTTTGCTCGAAAGAGAGATTATGGTTCAGATCTATTTTCCCAAATTTACTCAAAAGATAGATTCTATAAGGTAATGGGTTGATTTTTAATTCACATAGATGAATGAGACCGAAAGGAGATTCTATGAATTGGTGCTATGAGATCAAAAGAAGATTAATGGAACTGAAGATGACCCAGTATTTCCATGATTGTTTAGCACTATTGAGCAACACAACAAAACCTATGTGGCATCGATTCTAATCTCCACACCACTTGATTACTTCATGGTTGCTTGAATTCGTGAAATTTTAGTTTAACTCTAACACTTGATATCAAAACCCTTTTACGTAAATTTGGTGGAATCATCCACCCTTTTCTTTTTATTTCTACAAATAAATTACTTTACAACCTAAATTTTCTAATTGAATTCCTTTCATTATATCACTCTCTATGGGATTCAACACTAACTCTTAGTTGGGTATTTTTATTCACGATGACCGCTTATTCTCTTACTTGTCTTGACGATAATTTGATTGTTATCGCATACCTCACTAGATTATCAAGATAATTAATGGTCAACATCTTTTTACAAGATTCTTTAACCTGATACTACTTCATAACTCCAACATCTACATGAAAGCTACTATAATCATAATAAATAGAAAGATCACTTCCCAACAATCCAAAAAAAAAAAAAAAGCAATATCTCCCTCTCTGTAGCAGGGATGCTCCAACTATCCCCATTTCTCATTAGCTAAATCAAAAGAAATGATATTCAAGTCCTTGTAGTAAATAATCAGATAATCAATAATAGCAGTAGGACAATAAAGTTTCCTCTTCACAAACTTACCTAGAAAACTATTTCATACCGACTTCGACAATCATCAACTCTTCCCCAAGAATCACTCTTTAAATTATATATTTTGAGATGACGTCGATCGAAGTCACCATCACTACAAAAGGCACCCACTAGCTTATAGTCATGGTGAAACTCATTATATCCAAAATCGTAAATTCACTACTAATCAAACACATTGTAGATCTAGGATGAGGCAATTTCTTGTACTTTCTATTTGATGGATTCCATAAAAATAAATCATATCTCTCACCTGCAAGAAAATCAATTATTCATTTAACCTAGAATAATTAAAGAGTGAGGCCATTTGTCATACCATCCATCAGATGTCATGCTATAATCCAAGTCAAATACCTCCATAACATACTCAAAAAATAAAGAACTAATAGTACAATCTTTAAGAACTAAGAACACAATATTTAAGATCTAATGTACGTATAAAACTACACATCAACCTATAGTGAGTGTAATCTTTGTTATTATCATATACGCTAAAATGGGTCTTGAGAAATTTATGGCTAAAGATTATAGCAAGCCAAGACTTCAAGATAGACCTGAATATCAAAAGGGGTTCACTGGAAACCTTAACATGATTTCAGTGATGAGTTCTTCTGGCATAACATGAATTGTCAAGATTGAATCATTCACTTAACTTGATAAAAATTGATCTTGTTTTGTAGGTTTGCAACATTTTTGGTGTTGATGGGTGGCTTCATCTCCCTCAAATTTTCCATTTGGGTTCCCTATTTTGTTGATGAGTGTCTTCATCTATCTCAGATTCCATTTTGGGTTCCCATAAAATTGAGCTCAGTATTCCTACAATTAATGATACTTTCCCAAAGTGTGCTAGTCATAGCTGCCGTGGATTGTAGAGTATTTTCAAGAATATGTTTTAACCCTATATAGGATGTGTTACATCCCGCAATTTGAAATAACTAGGAAGAAGCTAATAATTGGAAATAGTCAATTTTGGAAAGTATGAAAATATGGAAATTTGTTAAGTTAGGAAAAGTTGAGTTTTGGTCAACTTCAAATGGTCATAGCTCCCATATCAGTATGAGTTAGGTGTACTTCTAGATATGGTTGGAACGATCTTTCCAACGCCACCAAGTTTGTGCAATTCCGAGTTCATATGAGTAAGTTATGTCCTTTGGAAGTTGGGCAGTTGGATTAAGAAAAGTCTAATCCAGATTTTGGAAGGGTAATTTAGTCGTTCGCTTACCTAATTATTCTAATTCATTTCTAGGAGATTAATTGGCATAAAACAAGATTTTGGTCAGTTTAGAAAAGTTAGAGTCCACGATAGGGCTTGGAGAAAAAAACAAAGAGGAGAAATGAGAAGAGGAAGCAAGATTCGTTGATCTCGTCAAAGATAGCTTGGGGATTTCATCGGGGGTGATCCCAAAAAGGTATGTAAGATCACATAGCGTTGGGTTAGTTCACACACGCGCCAATCATGATTTAATTCAGCAAATTTAAGTCTTTGAAGGTTTAGAAATTGAGTTCTTGATGAACATAGTTGAAGTTTTTCTTTAATTCTTGTGGGTTTTGTTGATTGAAGTTTCTTGTGATTTGATTCATTTTTTTGGGTGTAATTTCTATTTAAATCTATCATATATTTAGGGTATAAATGATGCTGATTGTTCACAGAAGGAACCATGGATGTTTAGAGGGTTTAGAGATGAAAAACAGAGAACAAAAGTCGTTAAACACTTAGGGATAGGGGTGAGGCGTCACGCCAGCCAGGGTACCCAAAAAGAGTCTGAATCTTCACCCTTGGGGTGCTGTGCCAGCCAGCGCGCCCTAGACCTATCCCTGAATGTTGATGGTTGGCGCCCTGCTATTCTCAGAGCGCCAGGGACGCCAGTTCTCTCTATTCAATCCCACCTTTTCGTACTTGATCCTTAGCAATGTACCTATATTTTCTAGTTGATTCCAACACTCTATGTAACATCTAAACATCATGAAATCATCCATAAACATGAGATCATGAACCTTAAATCCATAATCCAATTCAAGGAAAGTAAAGATCAAAGTGAAGAGAAGTTAAGAGTCAAGTCAAGAAGTTTAGAAGAAAGTAAACCAAAGTTTTTAAAGTTTCCAAAAGTCATTAACAAACATTTTAACTTTACTTTAAGACTTAAGTTTCAAGTTAAGGAAAGAGAAGAGAGTTGAGTTTATTTCTCAAAAAGTTATAAAGGGACTAAGTATTCCCAAAGAGTTTGTAAATGTTTTCACATTTGAGCATGAAAAGGGAACATCAATTCCAAGAGATAAGTTTTGAGTAATTATCTAAAACCAAAGAAAGAAGTTGTTTTAAAACATATGAGCTAAGTATATTTTGGGAGTAGTATTGGTGCACCGATATGGGGATGCGAGTTCATATTAACTCAAGTCTCCATAAGCCATGTAGCCATCATGGGTATTAATGGGTCATACTTTTTAGATGATCACATAAGTTAAGCTAGTGGATCCACTATGTTAACTTTTCTATCTGACAAAAAAGTATAGGACAGTTCTGGCAGCGTGGGCAAGATGCTATATCACCACTTAGGCTCATAGTGGTGGTTGTCGGTTAGAGAATCTCCCACAGAAACTATATTACTTTATTATATGAGTAAAGTAGACTTTGTTATTGCATTTTATTTAACGAACTAACTTGTTTTTACTATTTTAGATATATTTTCGTATATTACATGTGTTTCATTGATTTATTTTGAGTTAAGTTATTCATGAGTTTAGAAGAGTCAATGTAAGTGTTTCTTTCAAAATATTTTCAAGCCTATGTATTGTTTAGCATTCCAACTCGCATACTCGTACATTCAATGTACTAATGACAGTTGGCCTGCATCGTCTTATGATGCAAACACATGTAACCAGGATCAGCATCTAGCGCCTCGTTGATCTAGTTTGAGCACTCAGAGTTCTATGGTGAGCCTCCTTCATTCGGAGGACTCCTTTATTTGCTTTCTTGTCTTTCAGATGTTAGGATGATCGGGGGTCCTATTACCACATCACTCTTTATTTTAGAGGCTTAATAGATAGTTAGTAGTTCAGTAGTCTTTGCATTATCATTCTTATGTTAAAGACTTGGGTTGCCACTTTTGGCCAAGTTGAATGTTTAATCTTTAAAACATTCTTATTTATTTTATTATTCAGTTAAGTTCATTTGATCATTGTAATCATGCTTAGAGTCTTTCGATGAGTTAAGTAAGTCAGGATAAGGGTTTGCTTGGGGCCATCGATGGTTCTCGAGTGTCGGCCACGTCCAAGGTGTAGGCTCGGGGCATGACAAACTTGGTATCAGAGCATAGAGTTCAAGAGTCCTAGGGAGTCTATGAAGCCGTGTTTGTAGAGTCCTAGTTATCGGTGTGAAGCGTCCCACATCTATAATTAGCAGCTGCAACACTTGGGAAAATTATCTCACTTCGTGCGTTAGAGTTTGATCTCTAAAAAGTTTCCTTCTAATTTGTGCTTGTGCATGTGTTTAGATAATCATGCATCCATGATGAGCTGTCAAAGGTCGTCCTGCTAGGTGTAATGTTAAGGAGAAAGTTTACCAAATGCACCTGAAGTGCAACCGCAAGGGAAAGTCACTACTGCTGAATTCAGAGAAGCAATTAAGATGCTAAGTCAAGTTGTGACTAACCAGGTTGGGCACTAAAGAGGAGCTCAACAAGAAAAGGCTAACACTTAGAGGATTCGTGAGTTCTTGAGCATGAATCCTCAAAGCTACACTGGTTTGAGCACTACTGAGGATCCAAAGAACTTTATTGAGGAGCTAAAGAAGGTATTTGATATTATGCATGTGGCAGATACTGAGCGAGTTGAACTAGCTACATATCAACTAAAGAATATTGCTAGGACTTGGTTCGACCAGTGGAAAAGGGGTAGAGCTAACAATGCACCACCTGCAAGTTGGGCTTGTTTTGAGGGAGCTTTCTTCGAGCATTTCTTTCCTTGAGAATCGAAAGAGGCAAAGGTACGTGAGTTTCTCACACTTAAGAAGGATTTTCTAAGTGTTCATGAGTATGGGTTGAAGTTCACCCAACTATCCCATTATGCTCCGCAAATAGTTGTGGACATAAGGAGTAGGAGCTTGTTTGTTATTGGGCTGTCTCATCTATCAAGTAAGGAAGGTAGGGCTGCAATGCTTATCGGGGACATGGACATATCAAGGTTGATGTTTTATGTGTAGCAGGTTGAGGAAGAGAAGCTGAGGGGCAAGGAAGAGTTCAGAAATAAGAAAGCTAGGCGGGGAATGAGTCTGGTTAGCAGAAAGGTAATGTGAACCATTCGTCCTTTCAGCTAAAGCAAAAAGACCTGCTCCATCATATACTAGTACACCTATATGAGTATAATGGTCAGAATTCACAGAACTTCATAGCTAGACATGCACAATCTCAAGGTAGTATGGCACAAGGAGGTAACTGGGCTCCTGCATGTGCTAAGTGTGGTAGGATCCACCCAGGTAAGTGTCATGATGGCAAGAAAGGTTGTTTCAAGTGTGGGCAAGAGGGTCATTTCATGAAAGAATGTCCAAAGAACAGGCATTAGTTGCTCCACCAGATAGGGTTGCACCTAGAGGAGCAACTTCAGGGACTGGCGGAGGAAAAAACCATCTTTATACAATCACCAGTCGTCAAGAGCAAGAGAACTCTCCAGACGTTGTTACTGGTATGATCAAAGTCTTTGCTTTTGATGTTTATGCTTTGCTAGACCCAGGAGAAAGCTTATCTTTTGTAACCCCTTCTATTGCAAAAAAGTTTGATGTTCTTCCTAAGTAACTTTGTGAACCCTTTTGTGTTTCTACACATGTTGGGGAGTATATTCTAGCTGAGCGAGTTTATTATGATTATTTCATTTATATCAATCATAAAGACACCATGGCTTATTTAATTGAGCTAGATATGTTAGATTTCGATGTCATTCTAGGTAGGGATTGGCTTCATGGTTGTTATGCCCTCATTGCTTGTAGAACTCGAGTTGGCAAGTTTCAAATTCTAAATGAATCAGTCTTAGAGTGGAAAAGTAGTTTAGCAGTGCCTAAGGGTGGTTTCATTTCGTACCTTAAGGCAACTAAGTTAGTTTCCAAAGGGTATGTCTATCACTTAGTCCAAGTTAATGACTCAAGTATTGAGATACCTCGTATTCAGTCAGTTCCTATAGTAAAAGAGTTTCTAGAAGTCTTTCCTGATGATCTGCTCGAAGTCCCTCCTGAGAGAGAGAGAGAGATAGACTTTTGTAAAGATGTTCTTCTAGATACTCGTCCTATCTCTATTATATAATGGCATCAGCAGAGTTGAAAGAGCTTAAAGAGCAGTTAAAAGATCTCCTAGATAAGGATTTTAATCGACCAAGTGTCTCACCTTGGGGTGCTCCGGTCTTAAAGATGGTTGCCTCAAGATGTGTATAAATTACTGCCAATTGAACAAGGGTACCATCAAGAATAAGTATCCTCTTTCGAGAATTGATGATCTTTTCGATCAGCTTTAGGGTGCTTCTTGTTTTTCAAAAATAGACCTTAGATATGGCTACCATCAGTTAAAAGTAAAGGAATGTGACATTCCTAAGACAACATTCAAGATCCGTTATGGTCACTATGAGTTTCTTGTCATGTCGTTCGATTTAACTAATGCACCTGCAACGTTCATGAACCTTATGAATAGAGTTTTCAACCCTTATTTAGATATGTTTGTTATCGTGTTTATTGATGACATACTAATCTATTCAAGGAATGAATAAGATTATCCTAGCCATCTCAGAATAGTTATTCAGACTTTGTAAGATAAGGAGTTGTATGCTAAGTTCTCAAAATATGAGTTTTGGCTTGAGTATGTGGCATTCTTGGGCCATATAATTTTTGGTGATGGAATTAGAGTTGATACTCAGAAAATAGAGGCAGTGTAGTATTGGCCTAGACCCACATCTCCAGCTAATATTAGGAGTTTCTTGGGTTTGGCTGGCTATTATAAAACGTTTGTGGAGGGGTTCTCATCTATCTCATCCCATTTGACCAAATTGACTCAGAAAATAGTTAAATTTCAATGGTCTGAAGCATGTGAGAAAAGCTTTCAGGAATTGAAAAAGAGGTTAACTACTGCCCCAGTTTTGACCTTACGAGAAGGTACTCAAGGTTTTGTGGTGTATTGTGGGTTATGTCTTAATACAAATTGGCAAATTTATATCTTATGCCTCCAGACAGTTGAAAGTTCATGAGACAAATTATCCAACCTATGATCTAGAATTGGCTGCTGTAGTTTTTGCCTTGAAGATATGGCCCCATTATTTGTATGGTGTTCATATGGATGTGTTCACCGATCAGAAGAGTCTTCATTATGTGTTCACTCAGAAAGAGCTTAATCTCAGACAAAGGAGATGGTTAGAATTACTCAAGGATTATGACATGAGTATTCTTTACCACCTAGGTAATGCTAATGTTGTTGCCGATGCTTTGAGCAGGTTGTCTATGGGTAGTACCGCCCATGTTAAGCAAGAAATGAGATAGTTGGCGAAAGATGTACATAGACTTGGACGCATAGGATTCCGGCTAATGGATTCCATAGAAGGAGTAGTGGTGATAAATGGGGTTTAATATTCATTAGTGTCAGAAATGAAGGAAAATCAAGACCAAGATCCCATTTTGCTTGAGTTGAGAGCAAATGTTCATAAGAAAAAAGTATTAACTTTCGAACAAAGGGGAGATGGAGTGTTGAGATATCAAGGAAGATTATGTGTACCTATTGTGGATGAACTCCATGAGAGGATAAGGGAGGAAGCTCGTAGCTTCAGCTATTCCATTCATCCCAGCTCCACAAAGATGTATCGTGACATGAGAGAGGTGTATTGGTGGAATAATATGAAGAAGGGCATTGAAGAATTTGTTGCTAAGTGTCCAAATTGCCAACAAGTTAAAGTAGAGCACCAAAGGCCCGGTGGTTTGGCTCAGAATATAGAACTTATGTAATGGAAGTAGAAGATGATTAATATGGACTTCATTACAAGGTTACCAAGGTCTCATAGGCAACATGATTCTATTTGGGTGATTGTCGATAAAATGATGAATTCTGCCTACTTTTTGTTGGTAAAGTCAACTCATTCAGCTGAATATTATGCTAACTTATATATTCAAGAAGTGGTAAGACTTCATGGAGTTCTGGTCTCTATTATTTCAGACAGGGGTGTGCAATTTACTACACAGTTTTGGAAGTCATTCCAAAAAAGCTTAGGGTCAAAAGTGAACTTAAGTACTTTTTTTCATCCTCAGACTGATGGTCAAGTAGAGCGCACCATTCAGACATTAGAGGATATGTTGAGGGCTTGTGTGATTGATTTCAACGGTAATTGGGATGATCACTAACCTCTTATTGAGTTTACTTATAACAATAGTTACCACTCTAGCATTCAAATGGCTCCATTTGAAGCACTTTATGGGAGAAGATGCAGATCTCCCATTAGATGGTTTGAAGTTGGTGAAGCAGGGTTCATAGGACCAGATTTAGTTCAGCAAGCTATGGAGAAGGTGAAAGTGATTCAAGAGAGGTTGAAAATGGCATAGAGTCATTAGAAATCCTACACTGATGTTAGGAGAAGGGCGTTAGAGTTTGACATAGATGATTGGGTATATCTAAAAGTTTCACTCATAAAGGGTGTTATGAGGTTTGGTATGAAGGGGAAACTTAGTCCCCAGTATATTGGACCTTATAGAATAGCCAAGAGGATTGGCAAGGTAGCTTATGAGTTGTAGCTACCACAAGAGTTAGAAGCGGTTCATCCGGTATTTCAGTCTCTATGTTGAAAAAATACATGAGCGATCCTTCATTGATCAGACCAACTGAAGATATTGGGATCAAGGATAGCCTATCTTATGAAGAGATTTCGGTTCAGACTCTAGATCGCTAAGTTCGCAAGTTGAGGACTAAGGAAGTAGCATCAGTCAAAGTCCTTCGGAGGAACCAATTTATTGAGGAAGCTACTTGGGAAGCTGAAGAGGATATGAAGAAAATATATCCCATCTCTTTGAGTCCGGAGAAAATGCAGACCAAGGTACTAATTCTCTTTTTAGTACTCTTTAAAGTAAGAGTGGGCATGTTGTTTGTTTGCATTTACTTGTTGGGTGGTTGAACCTGATGTTACACCCTTGAACCTAGCAAGAATAATCTCATTCGAGGATGAATGTTCCCAAGGGAGAGATATTGTAACATCTCGTAATTTGAAATAACTAGGAAGAAGAAGCTAATAATTGGAAATAGACAATTTTGGAAAGAATGAAAATCTAGAAATTTGTTTAAGTTAGGAAAAGTTGAGTTTTGGTCAACTTCAAACGGACATAGCTCCTATCTCAGTATGAGTTAGGTGTACTTCTAGATATGGTTGGAATGATCTTTCCAACGCTGCCAAGTTTGAGCGATTCTGAGTTCGTAGGAGTAAGTTATGCCCTTTAGAAGTTGGGCTGTTGGATTAAGGAAGTCTAATTCAGATTTTGGAAGGGTAATATAGTCTTTTTCTTACGTAATTATTCTAATTCATTTTTAGGAGATTAATTGGGGTAAAAAAATATTTTGGTCAGTTTAGAAAAGTTAGAGTCCATGCTACAGCTTGGAGAAAAGAGAAAAGAGAAAAGAGGAGAAAGGAGAATAGGAAGCACGATTCGTCAATCTCGTCAAGGATAACTTGTGGATTTCATCAGGGGGATCCCTAAAAAGGTATGTGAGATCACATAGAGTTAGGTTAGTTCACCCAGGAGCCAATCATGATTTACTTAAGCGAATTTAAGTCTTTGAAGGTTTAGCAATTGAGTTCTTGTGAATATTGTTGAACGTTTTCTTGAATTCTTGTAGGTTGTGTTGATTGAAGTTTCTTGTGATTTGACTCATGTTATTGGGTGTATTTTCAGTTTAAAGCTATCATATATTGAGGGTATAAATGATGCTAAGTATTCGGGGAAGGAACCATGGAAGTTTAGAGGGTTTAGAGATGAAAAACAGAGAAGAGAATTTGTCAAACACCTGGGGATAGGGGTGGGGCCTCGCGCCAAACAGAGCACCCCAAAAGTGTCTCTAAATCTTCACCCTTGGGATGCCACGGCAGCCAGCACACCCCAGACCTGTTTTTGAATGTTGAGGGCTGGCGCCACGAGCCTCTCAGAGCACCAGGGACACCAGTTCTCTCCATTCATTCTATACCTTTTTGTACTTGTTCGTTAGCAATGTACCTATATTTTCTAGTTGATTCCAACACTCTAAGGTACATCTAAACATCATGAAATCATCCATATACATGAGATTATCAACCTTGAATTCATAATCCAATTCAAGGAAAGTTAAGATCAAAGTGAAGAAAAGTTAAGAGTCAAGTCTAGAAGTTTAGAAGCAAGTCAACCAAAGTTTTTGAAGTTTCCAAAAGTCTTTAACAAACATTTTAACTTTGTTTTAAGACTTATGTTTCAAGTTAAGCAAAGAGTAAAGAGTTGAGTGCATTTCTCAAAAAACTATAATGGGACTAAGTATTCCCAAAGAGTTTATGAATGTTTTCACATTTGAGCAAGAAAAGGGAACATCGATTCCAAGAGATAACTTTTGAGTAATTATCTCAAACCAAAGAAAGAAGTTGTTTTAAAACATATGAGCTAAGTATATTTTTGGAGTAGTATTGAGCACTGATATGGGGATGCGAGTTCATTTAACTCAAGTCTCCATAAGCCATGTAGCCATCATGGGTATTAATGGGTCATACTTTTTAGATGATCCCATAAGTTAAGCTAGTGGATCCACTAAGTTAAGTGTTCTATATGACGGAAAAGTATAGGACAGTTCTGGCAGCGTGGGCAAGATGCTATATCACCATTTAGGCTCATAGTGGTGGTTGTTGGTTAGAGAATCTCCCACAGAAACTATATTACTTTACTATATCAGTAAAGTTGAGTTTGTTTTTGCTTTTTCTTTAACGAACTAAGTTACTTTTACTGTTTTAGATATATTTTCATATATTTCGTGTGTTTCATTGCTTTATTTTGAGTTAAGTTATTCATGAGTTAAGAAGAGCCAAGGTAAGTGTTTCATTCCGAATTTTTTCAAGCCTATGTATTGTTTAGCATTCCAACTCGCATACTGGTACATTAAATGTATTGATTCCAGCTGGCTTGCATCATCTTATGATGCAAACACAGGTAACCAGGATCAGCATCCAGTGCCTCGTTGATCCAGCTTGAGCACTCAGAGTCTGCGGTGAGCCTTATTATATTCAGAGGACTCCTTTATTTGTTTTCTAATCTTTGAGATGTTCGGATGATTGAGGGTCCTGCCCCAACATCACTCTTTGTTTTAGAGGCTTCATAGAAAGTTAGTAGTTTAGTAGTCTTTACGTTATCATTCTTATGTGAAAGACTTGGGTTGCCACTATTGGCCAAGCTGATTGTTTAATCTTTAAAACATTCTCCGTTATTTTATTATTCAGTTCAGTTAAGTTTATTTGATCAGTGTAATCATGCTTAGAGTCTTCCGCTGAGTTAAGTAAGCCAGGCCAACGGTTCACTTGGGGCCAACAACGGTTCTCAAGTGCCGGCCACGTCTAGGGTGTAGGCTCGACGCATGACAGGATGACAACCTTTTGGGCTTTAATTTGGACCAAAAATATTTTTACTATCCTAAACTTTTAATAGTTTTTGGAAAAAAATAATATTTTCAAAAATATAACCTCTCTTATAATTTTCTATTAAAAATCTTTATATTTTGTTCTTTTTTTCCTTTTTCTCTTTATTTGGCAATTAGGTTTGCCTATTTACACTTAGCTATTATCTGGCGAAGGCAAGACTTACTTATTATCTTGGGAAGGCAAGACAGATTGTTCAAACACATGAAGAAAAGATGTCAAGATACATTGAGGTGTGATAGATTTAATATGGTGAACTTGTGGAGAGGTAGAATTTGACCAAAAACATTTTGGAAAAAAATGATTACACAGCGAGAGATACTATGTAACATACCGAGGACATATCTCTATTATTTTGGCCATAACTTCTTCATCATTGTATTTTCTTTTCATATTGCTCTTTTTATGTGTTACTTAGGCCAAATGTTTTGTGTACATATTACCCTCTCCAAAATCATATCCCTATCTCTTGAGGGGTAGAGAGACCTTTTTTGATAATCCTCGGGTAAAAAAGTGTAATCAACAGGGATAGAAAAAAAAATACCGACAACAATATAAAACACAAGTAAAAATTGGAGAAGAAGATATGAATCTTAAGAAGATGAACATTGTGTAGCCCTTAACTAGAACAAACATGACTAAGATCATCATTAAATATAAGTCGCAGATTGCATATCATCTTCTTGTATAGATCAATATACATACAACACACATCAAGGGAAGGAGAAGCTTAAAGTAACCAACAATGTGAGATGCAATTAGCAGATGTAGGTAAGTCTCTCTTTATACATTGCACGCATTAATAACATTAGCACATCACAAATGAACTGTAAAAACAGGGAAAGCCCGCGTATCTTTTAGTGCTCCACACAATTACAGGTCCAAACATAGCTTTTTCACTTCCTGAAAGTTCAATAATACGAAAAAGTTAACCAAAAACCTCATTGACATCTTATATGACAGGAAAAAAAAAAAGGGTAGATCTAGAAAGCAACACATGAAGAGCTAACTTCGGTACATTTTACATTTAACATGTACTAACACAAGTTGTTGGTCTTACTTTAGCAAAAAAGACTAGCTCCATTTCCCAAAAATTGAAAAGTGTCAAAGGTGCTTCGTTTCACTTTCTAAACCATGAAGATGAACAAATATAAGTAGTTGAGTAATTTCAAGTCTAGACTGCATGAAACTAGTACACAAATGGTATGTGTAGTCTATAAATACCAAAAGAAAATAAAAACTAAGAAAGGGTCACAAGATATACTCATGTTGTGGATGCAACATATTGACCTTCCAAGAAATGGGCTGTTTGATTCAGAGCAAGAGCACTTCATAAAAGGCATAGCCCTGCCTAGTTACACCAAATCTAACTCGCAAGAATTTCCACACGCCAACCTTTTGGCTTTAACCTTTTTCCCTCTTATTATTTCCACTAAAATGCACAATTAACATTACCTTGGCTACGTCTCATTTCTCTCCGCTAACCTCTGGTTAGTATCTCACAAATGATGCAAATCAATAAATAGAACCGCAACAATAACTAAATTCCTGTTTCAAATTTCTAAAATTGGTTTACTAGGAAGATTAGACATTTTTCCTGGGTTGTACTTTAACTTTGGTTAGATTTCACTTTCACAACTAATAGTGAAATTTTTCTTGGTTTGTACATTAAAAGTTTTAAATTTTCCTAGTAAACCAATTTCAAGAATTTGAAACATGGATTTAGTTATAGTTGCTGTTTTATTTCATGATTTGCATCCTCCAAGAAAACGAATGTTCTTCCTCACGCTCAAGAAAGACCAAGTCTCCACAAAATTTTTTGATCTAATATCTTTATAATCAAGTATGCAAGGCTACTCATAGTGATGGACTAGTATGTCATCACGCTCTACATCTTTATTCGGTCAGTGAAACGTTATGTTTAGAGTTTTCTCCGCAATTTTCTTGAAATCTGAATTTAATTGTGTTTCTTACCTAAAGCTTCATCTTTTACATTGCACTCATCCTTTTAAGTCTATTAAATTCTATATGTTACAATTTTTTCATTTCCCATAAGTTTACAAGGTTGTTACTCTCAAAATTCCCTTTACAATATATTTCCTTAACATAACTATTCAAGGTTGTTACTTCCGACATCTACTGTTTCCCTACATACCAAATTTGACATTTATAAATAGCTCAAAACGGTACCTTCTATATGACTCTTTATTTTAAACATATTAAACTCTTCATTTTAAAATGTTTCCCTCTTCTCATTAATTTTCAAGGATGGTGCTTCCAGAATCTTACTTCTCCCATTATACCAATGTCGACATATAAAAACAACAAAAAAGCATAAATCTTACATAATATTCTTCCTTTAACAATATATTTTAAGATGGTGCTTCCAGAATCTTACTTCTCCCATTATACCAATGTCGACATATAAAAACAACAAAAAAGCATAAATCTTACATAATATTCTTCCTTTAACAAAATATTTTTTTCTTCCAAACTATTTCACGATTATAGCTCTCGAAATGTCTTTTTCCCTTTATATCAAGTTTTGACATATACATTTAATCAAACTATGCAAAAAAAATTATACTTACTTCCAAGAAAGTTCAAATTAACTCTAACGTGCCCAATGTATGATTCTCTACAATTCTTGGAACCCATTGCATGCTTGAAAACTGATCCCTACATTGTTTCAATGCCTTTTTCCATTTTACTTATAATTTACATCCCAAGTGTTATAGGTTTCAAACAGTTCCAGGCTTTTGTAAGATGTAACGCTATTTGGTTTTTCCTTAATACTCTACCTCAAAGGTTTTTTGCATAAATAAATCCTTCAAATTTACAAAAGTTTTTACTGTGCTTTAGATGTCCTTTCCATATCTTTTCGCCCATAGTCATTTTGAACTCTTACTTCACACTTTACACCAGATCCATCTTTGAAATCTACATATGTTTATGGGTTGTTCAAAATTACTCTTTAATCTTAAAATTCTTATACTTGACACCATAAGAAAAAAATATCTTTACCGATCTTTATAAGTTGAAACATTTTAACATATTCCTTTTACCTTTAGATCACATTTAGTAGAGAAAATATCTTACATTTGCTCTCATAACAATTCACTCTTTGTAGGTCAACTTATACCGCTCTTCAATTCTTAGTACCCATTTCATGCTTAAATACTGACTTATCAATTATTCCAATGTCTTTTCTGTTTAATTTATAATTTACATTCCAAGTGTTGTGCCTTTCAAAGACTACTAAGATTCAGTAAGACATTACACTGTTTTGTTTTTTCTTATACTCTATCGGGATTCTTAACTTGAGAAGCAAAATGTATAGATACAAGTGTTAACAGAACTACTTTAATTAAAGAACAAGAGGCAAGAGTTGCATTATAATATAATAGAATAATACTAAATATAAAAAGAATAGGAAGGCTATATAAGCATCCATTAACTAAAGGTAACATAAAAAATAGGCCCAATAACAAAAGCCCAAACATATGGGTTAACATCCCCCCTTAAACTCACAATGCAACAGCAATAAGCATTGAGAGTTTGTCACACAAAAATCAAAAATAAGACGCCAACTTATCCTTCGTAAAAGGATCAGCAATCTGCAAGGACGACGGAACAAAAGAAAGCAATATGGCCCCGAGCTATAAATGATGACGAGTGAAGTGACAATCAATCTCAATATGCTTCATCCTCTCATGAAAAGCAAAATTCTTTGCAATTTTTATCGTACTTTTGTTATCACAATGCGAGAGAGTAGGCAGAGAAATGTGAACCCCCATATCTGCAAGAAGCCAATGTAACCAAACAATCTCTGATGTAGTCATAGCCATAGCATGATACTCAACCTCAGTGGAAGATGTAGAGACAACATCCTGTTTCTTACTCTTCCATGAGATTAAAGAGTCTCCAAGAAACACACAAAAACCAGTGGTGGATTTACGATCATTGCGAGCGCCATCCTAATCAGCATCACTATAGGCTTGCAACTCGAGAGATGACATCGAGGGAAACAGGAGATTCTGAACTGAGTGCCACGAAGATATCTCAGAATACGAAGTACAGCTCCCCAGTGAATAGAAGTAGGAGCAGTAACAAACTGGCTAACAATATGAACTGCATGAGTTATATCCGGGCGAGTAACAGTAAGATAAAACAAACAACCTACAACGGTCCGATAAAGACTTAGATCGGATAATGGAACACCATCACTAGGAGAGTATCGTGCATTGGTTTCAAGGAGAGTATCTATAGTCCTGTTGTCAGAAAGGCGTGCCCATTTAAACAAGTCAGATATATATTTAGTCTGAGAAAGAAGATACCCTTTCTTAGACTGAGCCACCTTAATAACCAAAAAATAATGTAACAAGCCCAAGTCCTTCATGGCAAACCAATGAGCGAAATCACATTTCAATGGCACAATACCACCAATATCATCACTAGCAGAGGCTTAAAAACATGAACGTGACACTGACACATGTCTCAAACGGGAATGCCAAAGATAAAACTGAGAAGACACTTTGAGAATCTCCAAGACATAGAGTTTCCCCAACCTACCGCCAATCCCAATCACCTTTTGAGTGTATTGGTCCTGTACAACACAAACAAAATCAGAAAAGAACACCCAATTACCAGCTTTACTCAATTGACTGACCGAAACAAGATTCAAAGCAAGTTTGGGAATGTAATAAATATCAGAGAGAACAATGTTAGGGGTAGTAACAGAACCAACACCCTCGACTGTCATAGATGCAGCATTAGCGGACATAGTAGAGATAGCTGAAATAGGGGACAAAGAACCAAACGATGACAAATAAGGTGACATATGATGAGATGCACCAGAATCAAAAATCCGGAGGGAAGATGGAATACCTGAGAAACCACAAGAAGTTGGACCTGAATGAGACATATATGCTGACATGGCAGTAGAATTAGAAGCCATAAATGTCTGAACTATTCAAGAACCTAGGGATCCAACGCAGAAGGTGGCATAGTGCTAACAGACTCTGTATCTACAGATGGTGCAGTAGCAGCAGCAGCAGTGAATTGTAGAGGACGAGCTTCAAAGTAGCGTGACCTAGACTTCTATTGCTGTCCAGATTGAGGTTGCTTTGCCTTGTTAAGTAACAATGGACACTCAACCTTCCAATGATTTTTCTGTCCAGATTGAGGTAGCTTTGCCTTGCTAAGTAAGAATGGACAATGAGCCTTCCAATGATTTTTCTGTTTGCAGAATGCATACTCATCAAATGCAACTTTAGAAGATAGTCGAGAACGTGGTGGTCTAGACTGATCAATTGAAACAGCAAACACAACAGGAGTATTAGTTGTTTTAGACCCTTTATCCACTTGAGACTTGATACAGATCTTTTCTACAATCAGTCAACGGAATCAATTGTTGGGAGAGGAGATCAATGAAGGATTTTTCCATGCAGTCCTTCAAAATCAGAACGTAATGCCATAAAAAATTGAACAACACGTTGTTGTTCCTCCTAGCAATGTATGACTCAAAAAACTTTTAACTCTACAGATTCAATAAGAGACAATTGATCCCATAAATCTTATAATGCAGCATAGAAATCTTGAATGCTCATAGCATTCTATTGAAGAGCATGAATATCATACTCCAACTAGTACTACTTAGCAAAATTAGATTGAGTATACAGTCTCTCAAAATGATCCCAAACTTCCTTTGTTGTGTCATACTTAGCCAATTACATACCAATTGACTGAGTTATAGAATTGTTGATCCAAGTGATAACCTTGGAGTTAGCAGTTTCCCATGAGTCTACCAACAATGCAAAATCAGCAGCCTTATCATCTTTAGGTTTGACTTTCACCACAGTGACATAACCCCACATATTCTTCCCACGAAGAAAATTCATCATGGCATAACTCTAATATGCATAAGTTTTACCATCTAATTGAGTATTAATGGATTGGAGAGAATCATCCTTTCCAGTCATATTGTCAAAAGAGAAGTAAACACAACAAGACATGAACAATTCCAAAATAAAAATTAAACTACCTTAGGTCGAACTGATCTAAACAAACAGCACCACCACCACCAATCGAGAACTCAACAGAAGCAGCAAATCAAAAAACCTAAGTTCGAAAACCCTAGTAAATCAAAAATTCGGGGCTTCGCCCTGAGCCTCGTACGGGGGCGCAATGCAGGTGACCGCTTCCAGATCTTCAACCAACAAATCAAGGAGCATGGATCGATTTAGCTCTTGATACCATCTTAACGAAACTACTTTAATTAAAGAACAAGAGGCAAGAGTTGCATTACAATATAATAGAATAATACTAAATACAAAAAGAATAGGAAGGTGATATAAGCATCCATTAACTAAAGCTAACCTAGAAGATAGGCCCAATAACAAATGCCCAAACATATGGGCTAACAACAAGTTCTTGACTGGAGACGAAAAATACGGTATTGTTACTATTCTAAACATTCTCTCTCTATACATATGGATAATAGGCCAAAAAACCTCTTGAACTTCGAATCTTAAACAAAAAGACTTGAACTACATCACTGTCTTTGCCACTTTTACAATTACCTTTACGTATGGCTGGAAGCTTGGAACTTTTGAAACGTTTTGCTAATTTTGTATAATTCCATGCCTTTTCTGTTATTAAATTATGGTCACCTTTGTTCATATCAGTTCATCTCTTAGCCGGGCTTTTTCCTAGATTCATTTAATTTCAAAAGTTCTCCTCTCCTGCCTTAGAAGTTGTGCAAAATGCCACCTCAAATGCCTATGCACCATCTAGGTATCATTTTATAAAGTTTATCTTAATTTCTAAAGTATATTATCATGATACTGAAGAGTTGAGATATTAATATGTAAGTTACCATCTCCAAGGTGACCATACGTGACTACTTTTGCTGAAGCATCTATTAAATTCTAATTAATACAACATCAAATGATAGATGTTGCACCCATTCACTGTCATTAGCTGATTAGAATTCATTCCCCCTCCCTATTTTTTCCAGATGAAAACTCACACTGCTATCTAGCTTCTGGATGTTTGAATGGTGGGTGGCCTTTTAGAGCAGGAGGAAACAGTTGAAATCCATGGTTCTAATACATAACAGTAATTAATAGGGAAAAGTTTTCATATGAAAGAGGTGTAGACATCTTGGTTCTTATCAAGTAACACCTTAAACAATGATGATATTATAGGTCTTGACAATTGTATAAAATCAGGTGCAGCTACTATGAAATCTAACATATTGTAGAGATGGAAAATGTGAACCACATGAAAACTAATAACAATAACAGTGTTTTGAAAGGGACTCAGAACTATTCTTTATTCTTGTCTTGCTATTGTACATGTTTTTCAGAAATTAGTAATTGACACCTTTGTTCATGTATTTGGTAGGTTAATGATATTTTCCAGTTGCTGCCTACACAAATTCAAAACATAGTGTATTCGGTGATCATGCAACCAAAAGCTCTTGACATAACACAAAAGCTCATGAACATGTTGTGAAAATCTTGCTTGAATGCGTTGAATACTATAGGGTATTAAACAACTCTCTGGTAATGTTGGCCAGGAAGAATTGAAGCCTCGGACACTGGGTCTTCTATAGGAGACGTTAGTGATCACTTAGAGCATTTCTTTTGTGAATTTCAAGCGTAAGAGTGATTGGTCGACAGTCATAACACGAAGCTGTGAATTACACAGTCTTAGGTACACACGGATATATGGATCAAAATATTTGAGACATAATCATATGCGAGTTTATATAAAATTGAATCTAAATCCGGTGATGTCGCACCACCACAAACCAGGAAACTCACTTATTTATTTTTATCAAATGCCCAAATCAGGGCAAAAACTAATCTCCCCATACCGCCCTTCAAATTCAAAAGTTGCTTTCCTAAATCAACCTCTACAAAGGCTCGAAATAAAGCTTGCCCCATTCCCCTTATAAACCTATCAGTCTCCTTCCTAATTTTCATGTTCTTTCACACCATCGTACCTTGAACACTATCACCATTAAAGATTAAACAAATGCTTATCACAAACTACCAAAGACTATTGTGGGTAGATATTGAAGGTTGCTTGTGGGAAATTTTGTCCTTCACTTAGTAAGAGGATAATGCTAAGTTATCTGATTCAACTCTGCTACTGAATTTGATACCGTTCTGAAGAGAACTTTGTTCTCTGATTATCAACATTGTAACTCTAAATCGGACTTTTTATTGGTTCGCCTCCAAAAATATGTACTTTCAATCGGTGATGTTCCCCAATTCTAACTGATGGACGCAAAATCCTACTCTTTTAAATCTCATTGTCTTCAGTCATGTTTTAAGAAAACACTATGTTGATTTTATTTATGTCTACTTAAAATAGAACAAATGTATTATTTGGTCTTTGTTTTTTACCGGACTGTAAATTTATGAACATCATAATTACTATGTACTAAGCTACTTAAATGGGTACTTCTGCGGAAGGTTTTCATAAATTGTCACACTTTTAGAAGGATCCCAATAGTATTGCCTTACATGTAACGTGTTATAAAAATTGCAATTTTTTCTATGTTCTATTTATTATTGTATTTGCCTTATCGACTAGTTTGTTTTGTGTTAATTGAGTGCAAGGTCTTTTGCGAACAACCATTTTAGATAGGGATAAGGTAAGTGTCCACTTTACCCTCATCAAATCCCAATATCTTTTGGCTAGGGAATTATTGCTATCGATAATGGATGAATTTAAATAAGATGACTTGCTGAGACATAATTTAATCCAAAGGGACATATGTTGTTTGATAAACTTCCAAAAGATGTGCTTTTTTATGTTCATTAAATTTATCAACTACAAAACAAATTCAATAAGATGCACAAACTTGGATTAGGTATGAAGAGACCTTGCATAATAGAAAAATACTCGAAATAGATGAATCAAATCTTTTACCTCTTTAAGAAAATATAAATAGAAAGGATGAAATAATATATACTTGACACACACACACACACATATATATATATATACTAGTTTTTTGACACGTGAGTTGCACGTGATTATCAATTTAGAAAATTTAAGCGAATATTTTATTAATAAGCTCTGTATAAAATAATATTTCTGATTTTCTTGTGAATGTTCAATGTGGATCATCATATATTTCTCTTATTCATACATGGTACCTCATATTCCGCTAAACTTCGAACTCACTCAACGACAATAAATCACGCGAAATTTTTTTAAATTCAAGAAGAAGAAGAAGAGTAGAAGATTAAAAAAAATTGTACTTGAAAAATGAGAGGAAGCCCCTCTATTTATAGTCAACAAAGGGTAGTATGAGCTAGTATTTTTGTGTCTTATGTGAAAAGTCATGGCATTTTTAAGAAGTCACAACCCTTTGGAAAAGTCACAACTCTTTTGAAAAATCACAACTTATCGAAAAGTCACAACCCTTAGAAAAAAGTCATAACTTATCAGAAAAGTCACAGCTAATCGAAAAAGTCACAACCTAAGTTAGGGATGTTATAGTAATTTAACATTCAATTTATGAGTTCATGCTTTTAAGGTAATATATACATATATATATTAAATCTTAAATAAACTTTAGATATTTTTATAGTTATCCATCATTTCATTGAGGATAAAAGAGAATTTTAAAATTAAGTGACTTCTAACATTTAAAAATAGTTGATGATAATTTGAAATTAAATTAATTTTTTGACCCTAACTTCTTCAATGATCCCCTTCACAAACGTTCCATAAAAATTTTTTCCCCATTGTCATCATATTTATTCTACGGGAGCTATAGGTTTTTTACACAATATGAATCAATAATGAAATATATATATATATATATATATATATACACACACATATATATAAAATGATTTCTCGAAGTTGTGATATGAATTGCATTGCTTGTTATTAGCAAATAAATTAAGATGCGTATTGATAAAATAAGAGCTCGAGATTATACCGAGCCAAGACTTTAAAACACACATGAACTGCAAGAGGGATTTCATTGGAACCCTTTTGAGGATTTCAGTTGTGAGTTCTTCGGGGAAATTAGGGATTGTAAAGGTTGAATCTTGCATTGAAGTTGATGGAAATTGAGAGTGGTTAATGGGTTTGCTCCATTCTGGGTACAATCTAAGGAAGATGAAAGCACCCAAAACCCAAAACAGAGAAAACCCATTAACTATTCTCAATTTCCATCAACTTCAATGCAAGATTCAACCTTTATAATCCCTAATTTGTCCGAAGAACTCATCACTTAAATCCTCATAAGTCTTCCAGTGAAATACCTCATTATTGTTTCATGTGTAAAAATAAACTCTAGCTCTCGGAGAATAAATATGGGGACAATGGAGAAAAATAAATTATAGAACATTTGTGTAGGGGGTCGTGGAGGAAATTAGGGAGAAAAAGTCAATTTAATTTCTATGTTTAAATGTTACAAGTAGCCAATTTTTAAAATTTGTTATTATCCTTAATGAAATGATGTCCAGCTATATAAATATCTAAGGTTTATTTTAGATTATATATATATATATATATATATATATATATATATATATATATATATATATATATATATATATATATATATATATATATATATATATATATATATTCTTCCTCAATCACTATGACTAATAAAAGAAATGTCCCGTAGATTGAACGAAGTGCATTGTTTAAACATGTAGATTAAGCTTTTAAGAATTTACCAACAACAATTAAACGTAATTGGATCTAATGTCATTATAGACTTTAGAGACATTTACAAAGAGTGCTAATTGCCGCTAAAATATATATTTCGCAGTAATTAAGCTATTATTGTTAATTAATTATTGTTAAAGATCATTTTTTCAAGCCCCTAGCCTACACCCTGGACATGGGCGACATTCGAGAACCATTAATAGCCCCAAGAAAACCCTTGGTCTGGCTAACTATGACTTAGATGACTCAGTAGAATACACAGAAGCTTTAATAGATAAGCATTTAAGACATTTAAAGAACTGTAAAATAACATTTGAAAATACTTAATAAAAATAGTAAGTGTTTAATAAAACACTTGAGAAAAATATTGGAAAGTGTCTAACTGTGCCTGTCCATGAAGCCTTGACTATCGAAATATTGGTGTAGTAAAAATACCCACAACACCTCGAAATGCTACTACTATAGACCAATAAAAATGTAGTCCTTTGAAAGGAGGGAGGTCTCACCAGATGCTGACGGATAGACGAAGTGATCTCAACGGAACACCTATTGATGATCCTTAATACCTGAATCTACATCATAAAAAGATACAGGTCGAATGACATTAGTATATTGACTGTGCGAGTATGTAATATGGCTGAATAAAATAATAATCGCACTGATGACTAAATACATATCAAGTAAAACAATATAAGAACAAGTACTAAAAACCATTTGTACTTTATAATAAGATATGCAATAAAAGCAAAACAAGAATAGAAAACTTTACTTTGTGTGGGGAGTTTATCTAACTGAAAACCATCAACATGAGTCTAGCAATGATATAACGTTTCATCAACATTGCAAGGTTCATCCTATACTTTTTCGGGGTAAAGGATGCTAACTATAACTATGGATCCATCCAATAAGTCTTCTTGAGGTAGTAAGGAGTTTCCTGAAAAGTCGGTGCGATCCTATCCTACGTTAGCCACATAGTTTTATGGGATTTCGAATAAAAAAATAGACTCTTACCCAATTCGGTGCTCAATACTACTCCCAAGACAAACCATATCAATTATGCTCAATAACCCTTTACGGAGAAAGGGACTATTTCTTTACTTTCACTTTTCTTTACATAAGTATTTTTGGAAGAAACTCAATTATACTCTTTCTCTTTGTCAACTGCCAAATAGTACATATGAAACCATTTGATTCTTTCTTTAAAAACACTTTTCGAAACATGCATTTAAAATATATACTCATGGACTTACTTTTCAAGTCTGAAGGCATTGTATAAGGAATACCATACAATAGCCTTTATAAACAAAACATTTATAAGCACTTAGGGTTCATGTGATACAAAGTATGAACAACAATTTAAAATTCAATATGCATAATAGATATCCAAATCTCAATGGTTAAAGAATTTGGAACTCATAATAAGAAACATAACTACATTCATATTTCAATAACACCTTGAAAGAACTCTAAACATAACGTTACAGTGACTGAATTGAGATTTATGGCCTGAGGAAATACTAATTCATCACTATGAGTTGCTTACATACCTGATAATGAAGCTATTAGACTGAAAACTTTGGTGGAGACTTGATTTTTCTTGAGCTTGAAGAAGAACATTAGTTTTCTTGGAGGAAATCATTGATCTATGAATCTTGGTGCTTGATCTTGAGAAAAGAAACTCCTTTATGGAGTTTCTAGATTTGAAGAACATGGGAAAACCATGGATTGAAGGCTTCTATTTGTATCTTGAATATTTGACTTCAAATTTTTAGGGTTCTTAATGGAGAAGAGGAACCCTAGGTGAGTTTTAAGAAAATTCCTAGATACTTGAATATTTAGATTAATTATTTTGAGAGGAAAACTAGTTAGTTGACTGATATACTTGGTCAAAACACCCAAAAACGACTTAGAGTAGGGCTAAAAATCTTGGGAAAGGACCAAAGTAACCTTAGAACATGTATAGAAAATTTCTAAAAATAAACTATCAATGGTCCGTGGAACATTCCACCATCTGTAGTGTCAGTCGTAGAACTTTGACTGCTTGACATGACTTCACTAAAATGGGCATAACTTTTTTCCTTGAACAGAAATAAGGAGAATTTGGTGGCGATGGAAAGAGAACTCATAGACCTTTAATTTAATAAGTCATGGACCACGTAATTCATTATATACTGAGAAATAAAATCATTTGATGTTGACCTAAGTATGATCTTATATCAAAACTTAATCGGTAAGGAAGCTTCCAACTCAACTTGGTGCTGGGTGATTCACGTGACCATAATTCATGTTCAAATATATTCCCACACTAAAGAATTAACCTTAACACCTAAGCACAACTTAAATTGGAAATGGAGAATAGTTCGGATCTTAGCTTATAAATTTTTGGGGTTTTACACATTTTTGGTGTAGTGTGTAGGATATCTTTAAATAAAAAGCTTTGTGATCCCATGAAGAAAACTTCACAAGATTCATTGGTTTTTGAAAGAAAACAAATGTAGGAAAATAACAATGGAAGAAAATTTGAAGAATAAACTTTTATTGCCCTAAGAAAATTATATTATTGACTAATATTACAAAATATTAGTATTTAAACACTAAAACCTAACTGAGAAATAGATAACTATGTCTTATATTTCAACTTCCATCAACCGGTGGCACAGCCACATATAGCTCAAGGTGGCTAGTTGGACACTACTCCTCAAAATAATATACAATTTATATAAAAAATTGTACAAAGTATATCGATAAAATTATTTTTCATACACATATATTTAATCTTGTGTACCCTTAATGAAATTTATGATTTTGCCATAGAATTTATTTATCCAACCGCATAACAAATAATAGAAATCAATTGCTAAATACTATGACTAACTATATGTTGCTTGGATTCTTTAAAAATGTTGACATGTGTGTGCATCAGATACTCCAAAAGTAATGCATTTTGGAAAATCTGACACGGGTGTTGCAAAACTTTTGGAGAGACTGAGAAATCTATAGTCTTTATATAACTACAAGAAAAGGTTCAACATATGTAAATAAAATTTCAAGGTCTTCAATCTTGAACCTCATATGTAAATCTCATCAAATTATGAAGTACTGTGTTGAAGCAATTTGAAATTCTTGAAGAGTATCTGTATCAACTTTCTGATGCTTAGGAGTAAACTCAAGGAGGGTAGGCCATGTCAATTCAGGATATATTCACGGCTTTTTGGCATCCACCAATTTAGTTGGTGGACTCCCTAGCTTATATTTGTACGTATAAAGAAGCACAATAGGTGATTTCCTAGGAGGCTTGTTGCTTACCACTTCTCTGTGCAAGCAACTTTTTTATCAACCATTCGATAGCGCCTTCAAAAGGGAAAAACCAAAATGTTATAACCTACTTGATCGATTACGCGAAGGCATATTCATATTGTACGTCCTAAGAATGATCATAATGTATATCATTGCACGTCGTCATGTGAAAAGATCATGTATTATTTTTCACATAAATATGTAATGTTTGTCTAATTGTCTCTATTTATATGATTTGTTAATAGTACATTACCTTATTATAGAGTTCTAGTGTGTTAATTGTCTTACCATAAATGTGTCGCCTATTAACCACAAAAGCATTGAAATTTGGACTGATGGAGTACCATTCCTTGTCCACAAAAACATGAAGTCCGCTAACACAATCTTGATGGAGAATAGTTAATGACGTTGGATCGTAGTGAGGCCCTGTTCCTAAGGTAAGCTCTAGTTTCTGGCATGGTGTATAATAGTTGAGTCTCAGAATGGATTCATTGTTTTCAGTTATTTTAAGTGGCTCTTGTGTATGCCTAGGCTTATCACTAATAGCTCCATGATCCTAAGAGAACGTGTTCTCATGGAATTGCAATGTTCTTGATAAACAATCATATGTAGTTAAAGGAAAATAGGTTAGGTCATTTACATAATCGAAAAAAAAGTAAAAATAGATAATTCTTTTGTTTCCATGTGTTTGTCTAGTTTTGATTTGACATGAAGTTTAAGAAAGCAAAGAAAGACTTTTGAATCAAGGAGTCGTAGACTAAAGATATGTAAAATGTCCAGAATATCATTTAATTTTGTGGTCTTAAACATGTCATGCCCAAATATGAAAAAAAAAATATGTTTTTGTAACTTACAAAAAAGAAAAGTATTTCCAAAGAATACACCTTTTCACTTTGTATGGTTGTGACTTTTTCGCAAGGTTATAACTATTACAAATAGTGGTGACTTTCCCCAAGTTCCTTGAATTCTAAGTATGATTTGATCTCTCATCATTGAATTCTATTTCTTATAATTGAGATTATAGTTCATCAGTTATTTTGGATTTTGAATGATTGTTCATGCTTATTTTATCATAAGAACCCCATTTAGTTAAGAATTGTGGAAAGCCTTTACATAATTACTTCATGCATTGACTAATAAATTAAAGTAAGCTCAAGTATTTTAAATTACCACAGAGAAGAGTTTTAATGGAACACTACATGTTTCAAATGCATTATTTTCACAGTAATAGTATAATTTGTTTTAAGAAATCATAATCAGTTTGAGGAAGAAGTTTTAGTCCATTAAGATTAAGCAACAATATTCCTTAAAGAAGTATTTTTGAGTAATAACTCAACATAGAGATTACTATAAGCATAAGGGCACATTTTTGGGAGTAGTATTGAACACCTATTTGGGGGTAAGAGATAAGATAACTCAAACCCCCTACTCTATGCAACAAGTATAGATAGGATCATGGTGTTGGATCGGGTGACTCCTCACCCAACCTCGTTGGGCTTTTTAGATGGATCCATTAATTCAGTTTTTTTATTTTATACTCCTGTAAGATATAGTATGGATCTGGCAATGGGGGTTAGAAGTTGTATCATCACGAGGCTCATAGTAATGGTTGTCAGTTAGAGAAACTCCCCAAGTGTAATGACCGGGTTTCGTCGTTATAGAAAATCCAACGGGGAAAATTTTAGGTAGGAAAACTTTTTTGTAGTAACGTGGAATTTCCCAACCTATCTAGATTTGGACTAAATTAGAGTCATTAAAGTTTAGAGAAATTTGGTAGCAATTGGGTGATTTAATTATTATTTTGATTACATGAGTAGATAGACAAGTCGTTAAGAAACCCGTACCACTTTTTGAAATTGAATTTGGGTGAGTAGAACTCCCGAAATTTATCTTTGCGTAAATGGATAGTTTCTGTGTGTCATTGGTTGAAGGTGTATTGTGAAATGGGGGTATTGGAATTATTAAAATAGCTCATTGTTTCGTGCAAGCCGCTTTGGTGATGATTTCTATCACCATGGCAAGGCCGCTGTTGCGGGGTGAGGACTATTGTGGCGAGCTCAACGCGACTTAAGTCAGAAATAAACCTCAAATCATCTTTATTCTACACTTTTCGACTTTGAGAGTAAGGAGAGAAACCCCATGCAATTCTTGACAGTTTTCCAGCATTTTAAGGCTAAAGATAAGGTTTTGACTCCCCGAATCCATTTTTTCGTTCTTTAGAATGTAATTTGGTATTTATAGATTGGGAGGGTTTTGATATGGAAATTATGCTGGAAAAGCCCTAATTTGGGATATTTGGATCATGAGTTTGATCTAGGGTTAAAAGGATTGTTAGTAATTCGGGTAATTAGTTATTGTTTATTGATTCCCGTGTTATAATGATTGTTTGTAGAACAAGAACAATCAGAACGAATCCAGAAAGGGAAGGGTCAAGTTTCTTAGGGTTTCAAGCTTGTTTCGAGGTAGGTGATGATTGTGATTCTATGATTGTGTGATCTATGTTTGTTTTTGCTTCATTATGATACATATATGTGTGCGAATGTTGAATTATTGATCACATTAATTGTAAATGAGGAAATATGAATGATGAATGTCATGAATCATGACTTTATTGTATGATTATGAGAATGTACTTTGTGATTGTGATTGTGGCTTATTGAATTGATTGGGTGTTGCGTTCGGACACACTAACTTGGATCAGTTGCCACGTTTTGGCATAAATATGTGATCGGTTGCCACATTCCGGCATAAACATTGGATCGGGTACCACTTTCGGATATGCTAACTGTTTGGGTTTGGGTTCCATGATAGAACCAGTGATTTGATAGAAGTGTGTATCTTGAGAAATGTAAAACTGTATATTATTCGTAAATGTTGATAATCTTTTATATGTTCGATATATGCATGTGATTATATTGTTGTATTGGCTTATGTATGTTACACTTAGTGGGATAGCCGTGTGATCCTATCAGTACACTGTGCTTGTGTACTGATACTGCACTTGATCTTTCTTTGTTAAGTACAGGGAATCTTCAGGCGGCTATTGATAAGCCTTGCTTAGAAGATCAATGATCGCTTCGAATTCAAGGGTGAGTCGTTTCTTTAGGAATGCCATGAGTTCTCTTTCATCTAGGTCGTCTGGGTCTATCATTTCAGACATAGAGTTTCTAGTTAAATATTAGTGCATTAGTTGGGGTTGTAACCCTTCTTTTTTAGACTTATGGATTTTGTTATAGTTTTGGTACTTTGACTTTCATGTTCTAGATGTCTTTCTGCGTTGTTTAGTTGTTAGATCTTTTGAAAGTTGATGGGAACTATAGTTTTTACCTATTTAACTTGCTTCCGTAACTTAAATGCTTCACTATTTGATTAGAGTTGGTTAACTAATTAGTATAAATGGTTCTCCCACCGGAAGTTTAGTGTATGTGTCAATCACGACGGTCTGGGTCATGACAAAGTTGGTATGAGAGCCTAGGTTCGTTGATCTCGATGTACCACAACAAATCTAGTAGATTCTTACAGAACTGTATGGAGAGATCTATACTTTTCTTCGTAAGGCTATAGGACTTTAGGAAATCTCTCTATTTTCTCTTGTCTCCTTTCATGCTATAAATTGATTCCAATTTGTATTTGGCGATTCAAATTGGTATCTAATCTCTTTCACTCTTCTGTTCGCAAATGGTTAACACTACATTCAATGGTATCAGGCCCGTAGCTCCTGTCAATGTTCAAGTAGAGGAATCTGCTATGAGAGGTCACGATTTAGGTAGGGGTAGAGAAAGAGCTAGGGGTAGAGGCCGAGGAAGAGTGGCGTCTACTAGAGATGGGGTACCAGTCAAAAGTGCTCCCTAAAACAAAGCCCCGACCGTGCATCATGAAAAGATAGAGGAGAATGTTGAGGTTAAAATGTTGAGGAGGTTGGACAAGAGGAAAAGGTATAGGCTGAGATTACCGATGTTCCTCACATAGACCCAGTGTTAGCTCAATAGATCATGTCATTCTTGAAAGGGTTGGTTAGTCCTGGAGCACTTCCTTCTGTTCAAGCAACTCAAGCTCCCGCCAATCCTCCTATTTCTATCACTGTCCCCAAGGTGGGAGGGAATATAGGTAATGATGCTTTCTTCCGTCCTTTGTTGGCTTTTGTTATGACTGGTAATGAGAGTGAATTGTTGACTAAGTCTTTGAAGCTAAAGCCTCTTGTATTTCTTGGTTGCTATGAGAGGCTTTATAAGTTGCGAATTATCCATAAGCACTAATGGAAAGCTTATATGGAATGCATATCTTCAGTTTTACCTCCACTTACTTAGACCCAGTTTCATGCCCTGTTCTTAGAAAAATATGTGCCTAGGACTTTGAGAGATCGCAAGAAAGATGAGTTCATGGCTTTGGAGCAGGATGGTATGTCTGTAGCTGCTTACGAGGCCAAGTTCATTCCTTGTGCAGTTATCTACACAGTTGGTGACTACTGAGGAAGAGAGGATCCATTTATATATTAAAAGACTAAATTCTGAGTTGCAGGTATTATCTGTTCATATGACCTCTGCAGGAAGTAGCTTTAATGAGGTAACATACTTTGTTAAGAAATTGGAGGGGGTGAAGTGAGATGGTTAGGCTAAGGCATTGGCAAAAAGGGCCAAAAGGAGCAGGGAGGCCAACACTTGCAGCCAGACCAATTCAATTCGCTATGCCCGCCTCTACAGGTAATTACTCAGGAATTGCACCTTATAACTTGATTCAGGATAGCCAGAGAGTCGGGCCTTCGATGGGCGATAGACTATCTTTTGATCGCACTTGCTATAATTGTGGAGAACCTGGGCATATTAGGAGAAATTTTTCGCACCCATATGTGTTGGATTCCTCGCAACAGTACACTAGAGTAGTGGTACCTGCAGGAGATGGTAATAATGTTCGAGGGCGTCCACAAAGTGGGCGAGGAGGTAATCAGCGTGGCCGTGAAGGTAGAGGAAATGGTAATGTAGGCAGGGGTAATGTGCAACCAGGCAGGGAATTCGCTCGACATGAGGATAGGGCTTAGTGTTATACCTTTCCGGGCAAGAGTGAGGCAGAGACATCTGACTCGGTGTCATATGTACTATTCTTGTCTATGATCGGATGGCTAATGTGTTGTTTGATCTAGGTTCCACTTATTTTTATGTATCCATGCGATTTGCCTCAGAATGTGCTATGATTTGTGACATACTTGATGCCCCAATCCATGTTTCTACCCCAGTTGGGAAGTCTGTCATAGTCATGCATGTCTATCATGCTTGTCCTATTTTGTTTATGGGTTTTCAAACTTGGGCTGGTTTTGTGATATTGGATATGACTGACTTTGACATAATCTTAAGCTTGAACCTATTATGTTGTTCTTAATTGTAATACTAAGTCTGTAACTCTAGAAATTTTGAGAAGGGAAAAATTAAAGTGGCAAGGGGTGTACAAGCCTAAGCAAGCTAAGATCATATCCTCCATTTGGGCTAGAAATTTTGTTGGGCAGGGTTATTTGGATTATTTGGCTCATATTAGGGATGTTGAAGTTGAGGCTCCATCTATTGAGTCTATTCATGTGGTGTCAAAATATAGAGAAGTGTTTCCTAATGACTTGCCTGGTATGGCTCCGAATAGAGATATAGACTTCTGCATTGATATAGAACCTGGTAGCCGCCCCATTTCTATCTCTCCATATCATATGGCTCTGGCAGAATTAAGAGAGCTTAAGTCTCAAATCTAATAGCTTATTAAAATGGGATTTATTCGTCCTAGTACTTCCCTATGGGGTGCTCTAGTTTTGTTTGTTAAGAAAAATGATTGTAGTATGAGAATGTGTATAGATTACCGGTAATTGAATAGGGTCACCATTCAAAACAAGTATCCTTTGCCTTTAATATATGATCTTTTTGATCAATTGCACAGTGCATCAGTTTTCTCCGAGATTGATCTAAGGTCTAGCTACAATCAGTTGAAAATTAGACCTGAGGAGATGCCTTAGACGATGTTAGAACCCAATATGGGCACTACGAGCTTCTAGTTATGTTCTTTGACTTGACTAATGAGCCTAGAACTTTTATGAGTTTAATGAATGGGGTGTTCAAGCAATTTCTTGATTCATTCATCATAGTCTTTATTGATTATATGTTGATCTATTCGAAAAGTTAGGAAGAGCATACCGACCATCTTCTTATTGTTCTGGGTGTTCTTGGGAAATAAAGGTTGTATGCTAAATTTTCTAAGTGTGAATTTTGGTTGACTTCTATTGCATTTTTGGGACATGTGGTTTCAAAAGAGAGGCTAATGATAAATCCTTAAAATATGAAGGCTGTTAAGAATTTTGTTCGACCTAGCTCTGTGATGGAAGTTAGCAGTTTTGTAGGGCTAGCTAGCTACTATCGTCGATTTGTGAAGAACTTTGCTTCTATTGCCACTCACTTGACAAATTTGACTGAAAAGGAGATACCATTTGAACACACTGTAAAATGTGAGGATAGCTTTCAAAAGATTAAGACTCTCTTGACCACAACACCTATCCTAGCACTACCGGTGGAAGTTAGCAGTTTTGTAGGGCTAGCTAGCTACTATCGTCGATTTGTGAAGAACTTTGCTTCTATTGCCACTCACTTGACAAATTTGACTGAAAAGGAGATACCATTTGAACACACTATAAAATGTGAGGATAGCTTTCAAAAGATTAAGACTCTCTTGACCACAACACCTATCCTAGCACTACCGGTGGAAGGTAAAGATTTTATTATTTATTGTGTTGCTTCACATTCTGGTTTAAGTGTTGTGTTGATGTAGGATAAGACCGTTATAGCTTATGCCTCGCATCAATTGAATGTGCAGTAGAGAAATTATCCAACACATGATTTGGAGTTGGCAGCGGTAGTGTTTGCTGTTAAGATCTGGCGGCATTACATCTATGGTGTTAAGTGTGAGGTGTTTACTGATCATTGTAGTTTGCAGCATGTGTTCACTCAAACAGATCTGAATTTGAGACAGCAAAGGTGGATGGAATTACATAAAGATGATGATGTCACCTTTCAATACCATCCGGGTAAGACTAATGTAGTGGCAAACACTTTGAGTCGAAAGGCAGTAAGTATGGGTAGTTTAGCTTGCTTAAGTGTAACTAGATGACATTTGGATAGGGAGATTCAGACCTTGGTGTCTAAATTCATGTAATTGGGCATCTCAGAGAAAGGTTGGGTATTAGCTAGTATTGAAGTAAGGGCCACGTTTATAGAAAAGATCAAGGCCAAGCAATTCGAGGATGAAAATTTGAATGAACCCAAGATAAAGATAGTAATTGGTAAGGCACAAGAGACCACTCTTGATGTGGAAGGTGTGATCAGTTTTAAAGGAAGAATTTGTTCTCCTTAATTTGACAACTTGATTCAGAAATTGTTGGCAGAATCTCATTGTTCATGATGTTCCATTCATCCGGGTGTGACCAAGATGTATCGATAATTGAAGAGAATTTATTGGTGGCCGAGAATGAAGAAGGATATAGCAAAGTTTGTGGCGAAGTATCAAAATTGTCAACAAGTGAAATATGAACACCAAAGGCCTGCAAGTTTGCTTCAAAGAATGCCAATTTCAGAATGGAAGTGGTAAAGGATAACCATGAATTTTGTAGTTGGTCTTCCCAAGGTCTTGGGAAGTTTGATTCTATTTGGGTAGTGGTTGATAGATTGACTAAGTTAGCCCATTTTATGTAGGTAAGAATAGATTATAGTGTTGAACAATTGGTTAAGGTTTATGTGAAAGAGATAGTGAGGTTGCATGGGGTGCCCTTTTCTATCATCTCAATCGTGGTACTCAGTTTACCTCTAAGTTTTGGAGGAAATTACATGATGAATTGGGCAGACAACTCACTTTTAGTACAACCTTCCATCCACAAATAGACGGGGAGTCGGAGAGGACTATTCAAGTGTTAGGAGATATGTTGAGGGCATGTGTAATTGATTTTGGAGGGCATTGAGCCAAGTTCCTACCTTTGTGTGAGTTCTCCTATAATAATAGTTATGACTCCAGCATAGATATGACACCATTTGAGGCATATTATGAGAGGGGATGTAGATCACCCATAGGATGGTTCGAGGCTAGAGATGTAAAACCTTTGGGGGTTGAATTGGTGAAGGATGCTCAAGATAAGATGAGGAGTATACAAACTAAGCTTCTAGCAGCCCAGAGTAGATAGAAGAAGTATGCAGGTCATAAGGTAAGAGACATGGCGTTTCAAACCAGAGAGAATGTTCTTCTTAAGATATCACCCATGAAAGGGGTGATGAGATTTGGCAAGAAGGGAAAACTAAGTCTGCGATACATTGGTCCCTTTGAGGTTCTTGAATGTGTAGGACCGGTAGCGTATAGATTGGCTTTATCTCCTAACCTATCAGGAGTTCATCTAGTATTTAATGTGTCCATGTTGAACAGATATCATGGTGACTGGGATTACATCATTAAGTGGGACTCAATTGTGTTAAACAAAGACCTCCAATATGAGAAGGAACCAATTGCACACTACAACATTTTAGGCCTATGACCATACTAAATCTGGACAACGCTTGTAAAGTGTTGCCTAAGATGTTTTTGGGTATGCTTTTAAAGCGTAGCCAATGTTTTTAACTTTTGGCTTCGATAATATTGGCAACACTTGTAAAGCGTACTCTTTAATGGAATAGGCTACACTTTATAAGTGTTGTTATATTATGATATAATTGGCAACAAATATTTATATATATGGCCACACTTTTAAAGTGTGCTATTTTTATAATTGAAAAAATTACACATTACAAGTGTAGCCTTAATGTTTGCACTAAAATATTATATTCCCTCCAATATTTTCACTTTGCTTGCTCCATTTTTATTTTGCAAAAAAAAATGTCATAAAACATAAAACCTTTTAACTTTTATTAGGTCTTCGCCCCAAATCAAAATTTTTTTATAATTTCTTGTAGAACAAAATTTGCTCCAAATATTAAATTTTCCCCAATTTCTTGAAGAACAAAAGTTGCTCCAAATCTGAAACTTTTTAAGGGCTCACAAAATTAACAGGTATTTCTTCATCAATACATAAAGTAAATATTTTTCACAAAGAAAACCAAAGGAATGAATCGCTCCTAAGCTGACTATGATTTTGCTCCTACGATCTGACTGCCATTTTGCTCCTAATCAGCTGACTACGTTCTTTATGATATGACTATGATTTTTCTCCTCATCTGAAAATTTGCTCATCATGAATCTCTCGTCTAGCTGTTCTAATCAGCTTGAAGAACAAAATTTGCCCCAAATCTGATTTTTTTTTATTTTCGCTGTTCTAGTCTAGCTGATGAACAAGATAGAACAAATTGCTTCACTTCAGAAGATGGTGTCTTAAAGTTTCATCACATTGAAAGGATTTTTTTGGAATAGGGTTTATCAGGTAAAAATTTTATCTTTAAAAGTCTAAACTTATGGCATCTGGGTTTATTGCTTGCATATGGTTACACATTTAACTTTAGGGTTTTGATACTCTTGTGTTGTTGAGATGATTTTTTGTTGATTTTTGGGAGCCTAGCTTGTTTTTGTACTACCCACATCAGTTAATTCTTTGCCCCATTTTTCTCTTTTATATTTTTTAGTTTCGCTTAAACCGTTCAAAGGCGTATTGAATCTCGATTCTCGATTTAGTCTCAAACTGTTTACTGTTTGTGATGAGCTATGTTAAGAAACTTATAGATGATATTTTTCTCTTCATTTTACCTATTGATTATGATTTTGTATTAGTTTGTGATAATGACATTGTTTGTTGATTGCTAAGCTAACACACATATCTATTGTTTGTGTTTGATAGCTACTACTACTAAAAACATGTGCTCTTTTCTATTCACCAATGTTTGGATTTGTGCCTTGAGCAAGACCCTTCGATGGTCAAGGTTCAAGGGATTTCAACCATCTCATCACATTCATCGATGGCTTGTTTTGATAGTATGTCTTGATGATAAGTCTTATTGGATGTGTTGGGCTAATACTTAATTTTATGTCTCAATTGAACATGTTGAACCTGTTATGTTTCAAAGAGTTACTAATATTTTCTTTTACTTCTCCTCTCTATGGTATTTTGATTTTGTTTCTTTATTACTTTTGAAACTATTTACTGTATATTTTCATTTTGTGTGAACAAAAATTTACTTAATTTTGTTTGGAATATGCCATAAGAGATGAAGAGATATGGTAATAGTGGTACTTGTTAGGTTTCCTTTCCCTCAAACTATAGTATTCTGTTGGCATTAGTATTCTCTATTTGGTGAAAGCAAGTTTGGAAGGAGGAGGAACTTTATTCTTGGTTCTGAGTGTATTGACTTTCTATATCTGTAATATAATAAATCTTGAACTGTGGAGAGATAACAAAAATAAGCTAGAACTTGACCATGCTTAGGGATCTGTTAAGCTTTTTTGGAATATGATGAACAGTGAACTCCTATTGTTCTTATTTTTTTAGGATGGTTTGAATGACAACTTTGTTTATTTTAGATGACACTTGAAGTAAAGTAAAGAGAAGTAGCATGAAATGGAAAACTAAAGAGATTAGAATATGTTTTTGGCATTTATTTAACTTAAAATATGCAAATTGATTAGTTTACTGTATGGACGAGTATCAAATAAGTTCTTAAAACCACTGATAGTAGTAAACTGAGAAGATAGTTGTGTTTTAATTATGTTTTGGCTGATTTTGTATGTATATAAAGGAGTGTATGTGTATGTATGAATATTTTCTTGTTTTGTTATAACAACTAAACACTACAACATTTTAGGCATAAGGCCACTCTCTCAGTCTCATGTGAGTATCATGTATCCTATCTCCAGATCTCTCTCACCAACGAAAACAGAGATAAAAGGTTCCCCAACCTTTTTCCTTCCAACCAGATATTGAGGACTGAAATTTTTCATAGGCGGCAAACAAAAAGGAAGAGCAAGAACATGGTGTAGTAGTGTGGAAAGCCCGAATATGGAATTAAGTGGTAGGAGGCATTTTTCACAAATGCAGATTAAAGCAATGTGTGTGCAGATGAGAGAATTAGGTGGTTGGTGGCACTTTTCACTGGCATTCTTCTGCTCCCAGTGATGAAATAGGGTTCATTCACCTATCCCAGTTTGTCCTATTGAATGAAGATATTGGCATTCCTTCAGCATCTGTTGGTTTTGAACACAAAACAATATTTGGGACACTTTTCTGGGTTAAGGATCTCAACCTGGGCATCTCAACCAAGGTTCTGTTTCCACATTATGTTGCAGCCAAAAATGCATTTGTGGAAGCATATAAAAATTATAAATTGCACCATAGTGTTGATAAAAATGCTTGAATCGGCTCCTCATCTTCTTTACTTAGTCTCGAAAGTGAATTGATGAAGCACAGTAGGACACTATAGCTTCTAAGTTGTGATTTTGGAACATCATAGAATTCCAGGTTTTTCTTAATAATATTATAGTTTTCCGGTTCTTATAAATGATGACATATGTCAATAGCTTTTTGAATAGATACATACATTTTTTTCTTATTCAGGAAACTAGTTCTATCAAAGAAGCAATCTCTTTCCATGTTTATGAATGAGCTTATACTTTCGTTTGTGATTCTCTCCCATTCACCTAAAAGTGAAAAAGCATGGAGACAAAGGTTACATACCTCTCTTTGTATATGTAAATTCTTTTTAGTTATTGGTTTGGTGTATGTGGTAATGGCACATTGACAAATTGGCATATATTCTCTATGAATCTCCCTTTTTGGGCTTGTTTTAGCTGGCATGTTAACAGTTGCACGTTCCATCTGTATGTAAATGTAGTTTCAAAAAGGAAAAAAGTATGTAACGAGAAAAAGAGAGAGAGAAAGCGAGAAATGACGGTTCAATTTATGCAATGCTACTTGGATCCAAATATAAGCTAGTGAGGGACATATTATCTATCACAGGAATAAAAGAATAAAATAATTTCACACTTATTTCTCAAATTGAGATTGATGCGACTTCTTTTGATCTCTTCATGGAGATTGGTGTCTTGTCTTTTTCTGTGAGTTAGTTTGAAATGAATTTATTTTACCCTTTTGATGGTCAATTATTTATGGTTCTTACTACCGTTAATCACTAATAGGAGGTGGGTGATCAAGATGATAGCTAGAAATTGTTCAAATCTGCAAGATATTATGGAAAGAGAATCTGAGTTAGTGAAAAAATTAACAGAGGTCTTATTTTGGATTATATTATAAACTAATGAATATCTATAGCCTATTGGCTGATCACCAGTTGAGAGTTGTATCGCCAGGTTGATTTCACCTTGTTTTCACTTGGAATTTTCAAGTTTTTACTCCCATGCCTTAACAACACAACCATATCCCCCAAGGGATAAGGAAAACTTTTTCTATTAAGAAATGAATCTAGTTTCTTATCATAATTTTGATGTGGTACTTTATCTATTGTTTATATTATTTCAAGGCAATCTAGCAATAGAACTAACCTTTTTTAGCAAACTGCAAAACTCTATTTGGCAGTGTAAGTCTGTAGGGCATTTTATTCTAAATAGAAGATAGAGTAGGTTTATTGGCCCAAGAAGGAAATACCTCACTTTAGCCATGTATTTTGATGCATTGACGGGAAATTATGTATAGCAGCTTCACTGTCATTAACTGATAAATTGTCGTGTGGTCATCGTGTTATAAAGTGTTTCGATTATTCCTGATCTTCCATTGAACATTGGCTCAGTTTTCTTCAATAGAATTCATGTTGTTTGGTTTTGATTTGCTTTAACGATTATAATTTCCTCATCCAATCATTAATGTTGCTTTTAATTCTGTTTGTTTTAATTCAATTTAACAATATGAAACTAGTGGGCTAATTGATGTAAGGAAAAGTTGTGGATAGCAGGTTGCAAGTATCTTTGAGAATAAAATATTTGACTCTTTTGATGTTGAATTTTTTTCCTCCATATTTGCTAGAGAACCTATTCTTCCATAAGTTCAAACATATTAAAATAGGAGTGGATTGCAAGATTAGCCTGTGAGCATCATTGTTAGCGTTAGTAGTCCACCATTATATAATCATATTTCTAAGAGGTCTATAATCACTGTCAATCCCTATAGAACCAACATAAATTTATTAGATATTTCTAGCAAAGTGCCCTGCCACAAAATTGTTATCAATGGTGTTTTTTTCCTGATTTATAGCAGCAGAAATAGTTGACAGGTTGTGACAGGAGAAACTTTGGTTTCTTTTCTCTCTAATCTAATCCCAAACAGATGAGAAAGTGAATTCTCCATTTGCATTGGGTTTCCAGATTGGTTAATCAGAAACCATGGGTTGGTAGTGAATTTGAGTCACAAGAATGGTCACGACCAGATCTGGAGGTGCAGTTTGAATGATCTTTTCGTTATCCCAGGTTCCATTGATCAAAGAAGCATACACTTTGATGTTGTTTGGTGTTGAGCTTCCTCTTTCTCCATGTTTTGTTTTGTGCGACTACTATCATGATTTACATGTTTGTATTAGAGTATCTTGGGATTTTTCTCCTGCTGCCCCTGTTCTTTAGCCTGACGTGGACTACGAAATTTAGAAATTTTTTTGGCCATTAAATTTTTATTTCTAAACTATAATGTGGAGCCTATAATCTGGAATTGTAATATGCAATCTGCAATCTGGGACCTGCAATTTGGAACTATAATTAGCAATCTGCAATCTGGAATCTGGAACTATAATCTGCAATCTGAAACTCAAAAAATCTGTAGCAAGTAATCTGCAATCTAGAATCTGGAACTTCTTGCCTCTTCTATAACTGTTGCAATCTAATTTGTTGTACATTTTAAATGTGTAGGGAAATGGAGGTGATCAAATTTGAAGGGTCGCCACAAGTCAATTTGATCTCATTAAAGTGGATGATGAAGTTTTCGAACTATTGTAAAAGTTTGAATACATTATGTTTGATTTTGTGAAATATATTCATTGCTATAATATATTGAACTATTGTTAGAGTACTTTTTTAACTATTGTGTACACATATTTATAATATTGCTTTATAAGTATGTGTATGTATAAAAGACATGATACTATCTTTTGAAGTTTATTGCAAATCTATATATTTGAATTGCTTATTAGCCAATTTGATGCTTGAGATTATTTACTACAAAATAATATTGGTGTTTTTTAATTAGAAATTGTGGCATATAAATCTTTTATTGCCAAAATAATATTACCACACTTAAAAGTGTAGCCATAGGAGATGAATATGGGCAAGGACTACACTTCAAAGTGTTGTCATGCATAAGATAGAAAAGGAAACACTTTAAAATTATGGGCAATATGGAAGAAAAGGCCACGCTTGAAAGTGTAGCTGATAAGGCAACACTTCTAAGCATAGCTGCAAAGCGTGGCCTTTTTGCCTTTCAGGCTACGCTTGAAAGTGTAGCTGATAAGGCAACACTTTTAAGCGTGGCCTTTTTGCCTTTTAGGCTACGCTTTTATGTGTAGCTAATAAGGCAACACTTGAAAAGTGTTGCCTAAACTCTAAGGTTATGCCTCTTTCGGCTACCTCTGGAAAAATGTGGCTTAATGTCAAAAAGTGTGGCCTTCTATCAAAGGCCACACATTTTCATGGTTTCGGCCACACTATTCTAGTGTGGTTGTAGACATAAAATGTTGTAGTGGCAATGATTGATCATGATGTTCGGAAGCTGAGAATCAAAGAGATTAAGTTTGTGAAAGTTCAATGGAAGCATCGTCCATTTCAGAAAGCTACTTGGGAAACCAAGAGGGACATGAGAGACAAGTATCCCCAATTGTTTGTCGATTCAATTATACTCCATTCTTTCCTTAGCCTATTTTTCCTATGTTTGTCACTTGGAGACGAGTGATGGGTAAATTGGTATCTATTGTAATGGCCGGGTTTGGTCGTTATAGAAAATCCAATAGAGAAAATTTTGGGTCGAAAAACATTTTCGTAGTAACGTGGAATTTCCCAACCAAGTTAATATTTGGACGAAATCGGAGTCGTTAGAGTCTAGATATATCTGGTAGCAATTGGGTGATTTTAGTATGATTTTGATTACATGAGTATATAGATAAGTCGTTAAGGAACTCATACAACTTTATGAATTTGAATTCGGGTGAGTAGAACTCCCAAAATTTATCTTAGTGTGAACAGACAGTTTTTGAGTGTCGTTGGTTGAAGGCGTGTTGTGAAATGGGGGTGTTGGAATTATTAAAATAGCTTATTATTTCGTGCAAGATGCTTTGGCGGTGATTTCTGTCGCTAGGGCCGGGCTGGGCCGCTATAGCGGGGTGAGGACCGCTATGGCGGGCTCAACGCGACTTAAGTTGGATATAAACCCTGAATCATTTTTATTCTGCACTTTTCAACTTTGAGGCGATTCTTGACAGTTTCGCACAATTTTTAAGGCTAAAGGTAAGGTTTTTACTTCCTGAATCTGTTGTTTGATCCATAGAACATAATATAATGGGTATTTATCGATGGAGGAGGGTTTTGATCTAGAAATTATGGTGGAAATATCCTTAATTTAGGATATTGGGATCATGAGTTTGATATAGGGTTAATAGGATTGTTAGTTATTCAGGTAATTAGTTATTGTTTATTGATTCCCGTGTTATAATGATTGTTTGTAGATCAAGAAACAAGTGGAACGAATCTGAAAAGGGAAGGATCATGTTTCTTAGGGTTTCTAGCTTCTTTCAAGGTAGGTGATGGTTGTAATTATATGATTGTGTGAAGCATGTTTGTTCTTGCTCATGATACATGTATGTATGCGAATGTTGCATTATTGATCACATTAATTGTGAATGAGGAAATATGAATGATGAATGTCATGAATCATGACTTGATTGTATAATTATGAGAATGTACTTTGTGATTATAATTGTGGCTTGTTGAATGGATCCGGTGTTGCATTCGGACACACTAACTTGGATCAGTTGCCACGTTTTGGCATAATTATGGGATCGGTTGCCACGTTCTGGCATAAACATTGGATCGAGCACCACATTCCGGTACGCTAACTGTTTGGGTTTGGGTTTCATGAGAGAACCAATGATTTGATATAATTGTGTATCTTGAGAAATGTAAAATTGTATCTTATACGTAAATGCTGATAATCTTGTATATGTTCGATATAGGCATGTTATTATATTGTTGTATTGGCTTATGTATGTTACACTTTGTGGGATAGCCGCGTGATCCTACCAGTACACTGTGGTTGTGTACTGATTCTGCACTTTCTCTTTCTTTATTGAGTACAAGGAATCTCCAGCGGGTATTGACAGACCTCGCTTAGAAGATCAGTGATCGCTTCGAATTCAAGGGTGAGCCGTTTCTTTCGGGCTGCCATAAGTTCTCTTTCGTCTGTGTCCACCATTTCGGACTTAGAATTTCTAGTTAAATATTAGTGCATTAGTTGCGGTTGTAACCCTTCTTGTTTAGACTTACGGATTTTGTTATAGTTTGGTACATTGACTTTCAGGTTCTGGATGTATGTCCACATTGTTTAGTTATTAGATCTTTTGGAAGTTTATGGGAACTTTAGTTTTTAGCTATTTAACTTGCTTCGGTAACTTAAATGCTTCACTATTTTATTAGAGTTGGTTAACTAATTAGTATAAATAGTTCTCCCACCGAAGGGTTAGTGTGGGTGCCAATCACGACGGTCTGGGTCGTGATACCAAAAAAAGAAAAGTATTTTATTTTAGTGTCACTATTGATCTGGGACATATTTATATATCTAAGAGCCAAATTAAACCCAAATGTGAGCTATGTTTGAGAGATAGACTCCACGTCCTTTATAGCTTTTGGAGTTATGTTCATGCATTGCTAATAACCTATGTGATAAGTGATTGTAGGTAAGAAGATACAAGAAAGAGGCATAAGAGTGGCTAGATTTGAAGTAGACATGAAAAGGAAGAATAAGAGATAAGTCTTTAAGGGAGTCAAGAATAAAGTGAAAGAAAACCCCTAGCTCTATATCCTCTCTGCATCATAGAGAGATGATTTATTATTCGACTCTAGATAATTCTAAAATAGAAGACTATGTACCCTATCCATGTAACAGAGAGAAAGATGTTGAAAGGATAGGCAGGTTCGTATCGACTCTTTGTCGTGGACCTACGAGCCAACATTTTGCTAATTTTATCCAACTATTAATAAACTCAATTTTTATTATTTTAATGATTCCTTTTTGTTTGTTTAAGGAGAATGACGACTTGTACGAATAATTACTCAAATTTTTTCATCTATTGATTCCTCTTATGATTAGTGAAAATTCAAGGATTAAGAATCAAATTATGAGTAGCTAATCCCTCTTATTTTAGGGTTGTGGCTACAAATGAATGTGTAGTATTGAATCTATGGAGTGAAGTTGGTTATCACTATAAATTTCTCTTTTGTTCATCCATTTCCTATGTTAATGCTTGATCACCATTAATATACATTTATTGTCTAACTTGAAATCGGGAAAGGAATAGAAGGATATAATAGGGACAAAAGGGGCTTGATTTTCCTAGGAAAAGAACCATGGGTTGATTTTTATCTAGGCTAGTGATATACCTAGAGACATTGCTTGGTTATGAATCAAGACAAAAACATAGAGCTCCTCAGTTGTTTCAGTCTATCCCCACTCAATGATGGAGTTAGACTGCCAACTGTGGTAGGCGATTAGAGGTTTGGAGATCATGATCATAAATTTAACCTTGTAAACCAATGGTTTGACAACCAACTGAACTCCATGTAATATGGTACTATCCATGAATTATAAGTAGGTTGCAACCCTGGAATCGCCCAAGTCATTGCTTAAACTCCACTTAAAGTTGAATCGAAGTTTAATAGGTAATTGTCTTTATGAAATTGTTAATTTAGAAATAAATATCAAACTCTTGAGACACTAGATTTAAAATGTAGCTATTAGCAAAATCAAATATTGATTGATCTTAAGTCTCAATGGATTCGACATCCAGCTCATAAAAGGGCTACTGTATTACTTGCATGACCACGTACACTTGCTTAGGTGTAAGGATGTAACAAGATTCTGGTGTTGTTGCCGCGGCATATTTTGGTGTCATTGTCATGCACTTTAGAATTAGAAAATATTTGATTTTTCTTGACTATAAGTTTATTGGTCAAATGTTGAGCCTTAAGTTGAGGTTGAACCAAAAGCTCCTCTAGAGGTCGAAGATATAACAACATGCGATGTGGCAATCCCACTCACAACTTATGTTACATTTAGTATTTAGAAGCCACCAGTTGGTCGTAGGTTTGAGTTAAAGTAGAACACGGTGCATCTATTACACACTAATGGACTGTCTCATGAGGGCCTACAGGTGCACATTTAGAACTTCCTTGAAATTAGTGACACCTACACTCTAGATGGAGTGTCACCTAACTATGTAAGGCTCGCCTTATTTCCCTTCTATCTATTAGGGGAAGCAAAGAGGTGGTTGAAAGATCCATAAAACTCAATTACATCATGGGATGATCTTTCTCGTTAGTTCATAATATAGTTCTTTCCATCTGGGAAAGTGTTCAAGCTAAGGAGTTAAATCTTGAGCTTCAAAACAAAGAGGAGGGGATAATTTATACCACGCTTGGGATAGATTCAAGTTGTTATTGATAAGTTTTCCTCATCATCAGCAAGTGAATGACCTATTGGTCCACATTTTCATTGAGGCTTTAGAACCAAATACAAAAATTCGGCTAGAATTAGCTACAAGGGGGTAAGCTCATGAGAAGACATACGTTGAACTATTTGCATTGCTAGGATTTCATAGAGAAATCCTGACTGGAATGGAGGACTCACCAGACCTATAGTGCAAGAAAATATAGGGGTACTAGAAGTAGATGCAGTAACAGATCAAACTGCACAAATTGTTGCCATGGAGAATATGATGAACACCTATTTCACTAACTTGTCATTGGGATAATAACTAGCTCCGGTGAGCGCGATGCAAAACCTCATGTATGGTGTGAGATATACGGAAGCAGTGAGCATAATATAGATTATTGTGGAGCCAATCCAGATATGGTAACCATTATAGGAACTACTCAGTGGAGTGGATCCACCAAAACTATGAAAACACATATAATCCTAGATGGTGAAACCACCCAAAATTTTCATGGGAGGAAACCATAACCATGTGCAACGGAAGAATCAGTACCAACCTCAAGGTAACAGGCACAATTATCAACATCAAGTTTAGGGTAATAATTGAGGTGGCCTAGCAAGGAAGTATGAGCACTGAAGAGATGATAAAGAAAATCATGGCAGAGTAGGCTAAAGCGAATGAAAAAATGGATAAAATAGTTGTTGATTTAAGGAACAACCAATTAGCGACAAATATATGGAAATGATTTTTTGGTAACTTGCTAGTGCCGAAACTTCATGTCCTCAAGGAGGCTTGATGAGTAATACAAATCAAAACCCAAGGCAGGTGAATGTTGTAGGTACTTATAGTGGTTTGCAGTTGGAAGAGTTAGCTCCAAATAAGATAAACATTGAAATAGTTATAAGGGAAAACAAAAGTAGTGAGGTATGACAGAGTTCACATGAAGAAGTGGTACCACCTAAATGGAAACCACCTCCTCCCTTCCTGCAAAATTCAAAACACAGAGTGAGGATGAATGCTTTAGTAAGTTTCTCCCTCCTTAAACAAGTTAACAATAATTTGGCTCTTGATATTTTGTAGGGAATAGTGCACTTTGTGAAGTATGTGAAGAATATTGTAGCAAACTAGAGGATGTTCACAGAGTACAAAACAATGGCACTCACTAAAGAGTGTAGTTCAAGGATTCAAAATAGGTTGCCCAATAAGTTGAAAGATCCAGGGAGTTCCATGGTCCAAATCATTATATGGTATAGCATTCATGCTCGAGGGTTGTTCCATTTTGGTGCTAGCATTAATCTTATGCCAACATCTTTGTTTGAAAAGTTGGGGCTTGGTAGTCCTGAACCCCTTATCATTACCTACAATTGGAAAATCGATCAATGGAAAGACCAGAGAGAGTTGTCGATGATGTGTTAGTTCATGTAGGATCATTTATACTCCATGTTGACTTTGTTGTACTGAAGTTTGTACCAGACCCAGAGGTTCCATTCATTCCAGGAGAACCTTCTTAGGTGCTGGGCGTGCATTGATAGATGTAGTTATAGGTCAGTTGACTACAATATCACATATAAAGTAAAGGTGTTTGAGGTGTAGCAAGCCCTGAAGCTGCCTGTAGTTTATGAAGAATTATTGGCTAAAACAACTACTGACCTCGCTAGAGAAGCTTACTATATCGCCTCAAGAGACCCACTCATTAGGGTGTTGTGGGCAATGACATGCATGGTGATGCTAAGGCACAAGAAATGGTACGCTTTTTAGATGTGTATAGTTTGGGGATATTAAAAGACAGCAGGGAATCTTTGAACAGGGTATTAGGGCCTCCACCCATGTCATCCATATAAGAAGCAGCGAAACTTGAGCTAAAAACACTCCCATCTCATTTAAGCTATGGCTTTTTGGGAGATATTAACACTTTATTAGTAATTATCTCTACAGACTTGTCTAAAGTATAGGTTAATACTGCTTTAGCTATCCTGAAAAGGAGTAAGTGCGCCATTGGATGGCAGATATCTAACATATATCGGATTACTCTGGTCCTATGCATTCACAAGATCAATATAAAGGAATTCCATAAGCTAATGCATAAAACTAGCACCACCTGAACGCAGTCATGAAAAACTTAATGAGAAAAGAGGTTATCAAGTGGTTGGATGTTGGGATAGTGTACTCGATATCAGATAGCAAGTGGGTGCGTGTGGTGTAATATGTGCCTAAAAATGGAGGCATGAATATGGTGAAGAATGAAAAGAATGATTTGATCCCTATAAGGAAAGTTACTAGGTAGCGTATCTGTATGGATTATTGATAACCAAATCAGGCCAACAGAAAAGATAACTACCCAGTCCCCTTCATTGATAAGATTTTGGACAGGTTAGCATGACAAAAATACTATTATTGGATGGTTACTCCAGATACAACCAGATTATGATTTCACTAGATAATTAAGATAATAATACTTTCACTTGTCTATATGGCACATATGCTTTCAAGCATATGCATTTTTCACTTTGCAATGCACCCACAACTTTTCAGAGACTCATGATAGCCATCTTTCACAAAATAGTGTAGAATTTTATGGAGGTATTCATGGGTTATATTTTGGTATTTTGTAAGTCTTTTGATCTATGTATGTGCAAACTTAGGAGGTTCTTGCTTAGTGTGAAATGACAAATCTCTTATTGAATTGTAAGAAATGTCACTTCTCAGTTTAAGAAGGCATAGTTTGGGTCATAGAGTCTCAAAAAAATGGTTCGGGGTTTATATAGAGAAGGTGGAGGTAATAGAAAAGTTGCCTCCCCCGATTTTGGTGAAAGGATTCAGAAGAGTTTTTGGGCACTGTGGCTTCTGTAGGAGGTTCATCAAGGATTTCTCCAAGACTGGTAGACCTATGTTTAAACTACTAGAGAAGGAGGTGAATTTCGAAATTTGATGACAATTGTGTTAGAGCTTTTAAATTATTGAGAAAGAATCTTATTGAAACTCTATCTTGATTGATCTTACTAGGAGTTACCATTTGAACTTGTATGTGATGAAAGTGATATGGAATTGGGTATAGTACTAGGACAAAGAAGAGTGAAGGTGTTCCACTGTATCTATTATGCAAGCAAGACCCTCGACTTTGCACATGCAAACTACATAGTGACCGAGTAGATGTTTTCTGTAGTATACGCCTTCGACAAGTTCAGATAATATTTGGTAGGTATGATACGCTCAAAGTACACCTCCCTAAAGAAGTATAAGTGATCGTTATCAAGTAGACAACCTAACTTGTAGGTTGGGGTCAATCCCACGAGGAAAATGGTTCAGACTTAAACTTAACCCACTATTATATTCATTTAGTCACATTATTTCTAAAACAAGAAAATAGGGGGGATTTTTTTTAGGTAAGTAACAGATTTGAATGTTTAAGTAACAAGTAGACAAGATTCAAACCCAGAGTTATCAATATGAGAGAGAAATTAGGGTATATGTGTTCCCCACAAGCTTTTAATGCAGTAATCCTAATAATAATAATTCTTTCCCAGTGTTTTACATACAAAGTGGGTAACTTAGGTATCCCTAAGTGAATGGTCCTCCAAGTACGGAATTTCACCACAAACCTTGGTCCAGCTACGGGTGCATGCTTTATTAACCCTTACCTTTACCTCAGATTAGTCATCACATCAATGCATGTCTTATTTTTCACCCTCACTCCAATTGACATTAGACTATTAGATAATATCCACTAAATCTCTGTTGTTTAATCCTTTTCTCAATTATTACCTCCTTGGTCAGGCAAGTAGGAACGAGGTGAGTTCTAATGAATGCAACCGTTAAAAAGACTTCTAAACGAAAGGATTAACAATACATGCATAAACAATACTCACGAATTACTTAATTATTATTCATACTTTGTTAATTGCTCATGGTTCCTACAACCCTAGTTGTTAATGTAGCTACTCATGCTTGAAAGTTCACAATTCATAATTAGGTTAAAAGAAAGCATGAAATTACAATTAGAATAAATAAAAACCCAAGTCTTGAATTGAAATTCAAAAGTGTTCTTGCATAAACTAACATGCGAAAATTAAATTGCTCAAAGTTTGCAAAAATAATTCCAAAAGACCAAAACTAAAAATTTACAATAATGTCTAGCCCTCAAAAATGAGAATTACAACTCCTATTTATAGAAAACAAATCCTAAATTAAACAGGAAAAAAAAGGAAATAAACTACGAGGACGCGATTTCAATTAAGGCTTCGATCTATGGACCATGGATCAACCTATGGTCCGTAGGTCCCCTCCGTGGCTCAAAACTTGGAAACATTCATCAGGTACTAGAACCTTCAACTCCTAGATCTCCATCGACGAATATGTAGGACAACCCGTGGTTTAACCTATGGTCCGTCGTCTGTTTCGTGGTTCCACACTTTGTCACACTTCTCTAAGTTTCCATCTACGATGCATTACCTACGGTCCGTTGTTGGACTTATGGTCCATGGGTAGCTCCGTTGGTGGCTACTTCAGCACTTTTTAATTCACATCTTCATCAACCATATCCAAGCCGAATAACACACAAAACATTATTCCTAATAACAAAATAGCCCAAGACATACAAACTATAAGTGAAATGCATCAAAAATACCATAAAGTCACTGTATATCAACACCCTCAACTTAAAATTGTTGTTTGTCCTCAAGCGACACACTAAACTCTAAACGACACTTATGTAGAAGCAGACACACAAACTCAAGCAATCACATGGGTTTCTCAATCGATTCCATTAAACTAGTTCAAATATTTTCATGTAGCCTCAACAAGCTAACTCATGCGGATTAAAACATGACATAAATCAACCAATCGAAACCACAACATACACTTTTCAAAATCACCAAGGTACCAATTCTCCAACATTGTAACCAGTACCCTCACTTCAAAAGAAATCCTTTTTCACTCACAAAAGATATGCATTTCAAGTTTAAGGATTCATTCAACACTCACACTTAGAAGTGACTTCAAGTACAGTTAGTGCTCAATACCATAGGCTTGTCCTTATTTTCACTACTTAGACTCTCCAAACTAGTTGCTAGGATCACTATAGGACTTTAGCATTTAATGTAGGTTCAGGGTCAGGTAGGGTATATTTGGGTACTTTTTAGTGACTTTCTACCCTCCTTGACATTACATTGGCTTTTTACCTCTTTTGTCAACCAATTCTTGCCATCTTTTTATTTTCTGCTCTTTCCCTCGACTCCTTTCAACATAGATGTGATTTTGCATTTATTGCTCTTATTTTTCACATTCTTCTTTTTATTTGTTTTTCTTCAACATCATTTTCATTGCTCTTTTTGTTTCTTTTGATTTCAACCACATCTTTTTCTTTCTTTTCTTTTTCTTTCTTTTCGTTTTCTTTCTTATACACAAAACTTTTTTCATACCTTTTTTTAGTCGGTTTCCTTTTTCATAGTCACCCTCAACTTATGTATTTTGCATGAGTTAAGGTGCACAATATCCAATGTCGGACCAGGTCCAAGATTAAGGTGACTTTTTAAATTAGCCACCCTCAACATAGGCTTTTGTCCTAAGTTAAGGTGCACATGTCCAAGGAGGGACCGGGGCCAAAACAATCTTTTTAGGGAAGGTGAATTAGGTATATTGAAAGAAGTGGTACTCATTAGGATCAAACAGTTGGATCAAATGGGAATTTATTTATTTTGGTTGACTTTTAGGCTTTAGTGGACTTACCTGAACAAGGGCCTATGATCATTTCCCAACTTCTAGCGTAGGTTATCTTAGCAGAGCAAAAGGGGCAAGTTCTAGATTGGCACATACTGTATGAACATTCAAAATTTTCTCACACACACTTGGCACATTGTTTCATTATTAGATTATTGAATTGCCGAGTTCAA
>CM073606.1:758999-763999 GCA_037074985.1 Solanum bulbocastanum
AGTCTAATATATCTAATATAATAGAAAATACTAATATAATAGAAAAGAACTGTCTTTTCTGTATACTTTCCCCGGTTCCGTTGCTACCGCGGGCTTTACGCAATCGATCGGATTAGATAGATATCCCATAGGTCATCGAAAGGATCTCGGAGACCCACCAAAGTACGAAAGCCAGGATCTTTCAGAAAACGGATTCCTATTCAAAGAGTGCATAACCGCATGGATAAGCTCACACTAACCCGTCAATTTGGGATCCAAATTAGAGATTTTCCTTGGGAGGTATCGGGAAGGATTTGGAATGGAATAATATCGATTCATACAGAAGAAAAGGTTCTCTATTGATTCAAACACTGTACCTATGGGACTTAAGGAATGATATAAAAAAAAGAGAGGGAAAATATTCATATATAAGAAATATGAAGTAGAAGAACCCAGATTCCAAATGAACAAATTCAAACTTGAAAAGGATCTTGAGGTACCTCAAAGGTTATCTTGGCAAAGGGATTGATCAAGAAAGATCTTTTGTTCTTCTTATATATAAGATCGTGATTGGATCCGCATATGTTTGGTAAAGAGAATAATCTTATCCTTTGAGAATAATCAAAAATGGACAGTGTTCAATTGGAACATTCAAAGGTGACTAAATTGGTCCTAGTTACTCTTCGGGGCGGAGTGGAAGAAGGGGGGGATTCTCGAACGCGGAAAAGGATCCAATGAATTCGAAAGAATTGAAGGAGTGTAATTGGGAATTAGCTTGGTGCTCTTACTGGCTTTCCTGCCATGCCTACTCACTATCTATATATGTATCCATGAATAAGCGGAAGAAGAGGAATAGAGGTGCGCAGCAGATACCTTTTAGTATTCTAAGCCCCTTTGCTGATTCGGCCTATTTCCCTTATACTAGAAAGGCCCCCCCGAAATCTGACTTTCAATTGGGAGTTTTCACGCCAGGAACCGCTTCGCCCCCTAACTTTGTTCTATTCTATTTGCCTTCTCCTTAATTTCCATAAATGCGGCTAGCTCTTTTGCTAACGACTGTACGACCAATCTTTTCTTTCAGAATCGTGGTCAGAAGCTTGGGCGAACTCTTTTGCATGGGAAAGCCTGTCAAAGGCTAACTGGCTTAGGGATCGGAGTTGCAAACTGCTCGACCTTAGGTAAGGTTGGGTAGGGAGGTCTTCCCACTTCCTCTTCCCATTCATGAAAGGGTACTAAGAAGAACTGAGGAAAGGAGCAGAGTTGAAGCTTGAGCGGTACTCCTTCTCTTTCAAACTCACTTCTTAAGGTTCGGAGATGCTCGCCCGTCTACCGGGATAGGAGAAAGAGAAGATCTCGACTAGGAGTCAGAGGGAATCTCTAGCGGATCTTTTCTAAGCCAGGAAGATGCCTCTGCTTAAGTTGCAAGTATTGGCTTTTCAAACTGAGATTTGACTTTCTGGGTTTACCAGATCAAAGAATCCCAGCAATCAAGGAAGGGGAAAGAGAGCAATATACTCCCCTGCTTCACCTGAACCCTCTATTCATTCAACAGAAGCCAGGGGCTGATTGAACGTAATGGGTTGCTGCATCTCATGCGATTGGAAGAGCACGAGAAGGACAAGCTACTGACTTTATACTTCCTGTTCTATTGGAAGAGAGATGAGATTCCTTCGGGACAGACTCCATTCCGAATGCCAATAAGACCACTTCCTCAATCCTGAGCATCATTTAACTCAAGAGCCTTGCGGCACTCCCACTTCTACTGGATCTCAATCTATACACTTAGTGGAGCGCGAGCTTTATAACTATTTTCTGTGAGATGGGTGCCTTCACCTCTGTAAGAACCTTTATCTCGAAAGAGATTAAGTAAGGCAAGTTTCTGACCATTAATTCTGTAACAAAGGAGCGTAGTGGCAGGCTCGCATAGCTAAAGCCTTCAAGTCCTATTATCGGAGAGGGACTTTTTCCATTATTTATCCTATTTCCGATCGGACCTTGCCAATTCCTTTTCTATCCCTATATTAGAATTAGCCCGACTTGCCATTAGAGTCTTCTTTCAGACGTTGAGAGGAAGGGACCCGCGGACACACCATCAGAGCTAGATTTAGCTTTGGATCGATCAATTGCCCCAACCCCATCATCGAATGAGGTTAAGCGCGCCTTTCGGAGACTTTGATAAAGAATGCCTTCCTTCGGCGAACGGCTAGACACTTCTATAGTGGGATCTCTTGAACCTATGAAACTCGTGAAAGTGGGTGAACCCCTTGCCCCTTCTTATTGCTATTTGTGACGTCGAGTGCTTAAGTAAGATCAGCAGTCTGGCAGGTCCTTGGACGCTGGCCCTTAGTAGTCTAGTCTACTCGGACCTCTACTAGGGCTAGAGCTAGCCGGAAAAAGAAGGGGAAAAATAGGCGATTCGAATCCCCCTTCTTCTTCTTCCCACGAAACTGAAACTAAAGAATTCCTTGTAGGGTCAGCTTACCAATCGCTCTATTTTCTCTTTCCTGCCTACAGCTCACGACGTACTTTCCTTTCTTTGAGCGACTGACCTGGAACAGGCCTAAAGTGCGCAACTTATCCTTCTCTTCTCCGTTTCGTGGCTATCGGACCTGAACCCATTGAAAGTGAGAAAAGAAGTGTCGTAGCCTATCCTTCTATTCTCCATTGAGTGGTGAGGACCGTTATCCGTTGTTACTGAACCTGCTTGATTCGTTGTAGACTGCTTTCAAACCCCACTGAACTAAGAAAGAGTCTCGTATCGACCAAGTATTTACTTAGAATAGATCTGTTTTGATAGATCCGTTTTGGCTTTCCTATTCCATAGATCTTCCCTGAAGAACGGAATGGATTGATCTGACCCACAATCTGTCTCTTCAACCTTTGAGTAGACCATAGGCGGGACTCTCTTTCGCCTAGGCAGAGAGGAGGGAATGTAAGACGAGACTGATTCAAGAGTCTTGGACAGAAGGGAGGGGACGGAGACGGAGCTTCCTTCTTGCCTTTCATCATTTCAGGAAAGCTTATTTGAGCAGAGAATTTCCTTTTAGTACAATTTCTTTTCTCCTCATTTCTTTCATAGACAGAAAGGTAAGTAAAAACAACCCCGACATTAATAAACCACGAGCAAGTCAGATTGGGATCCCCAATGACAAGCGAACGGGCATTTTCGGGTCCAGAACAAACAAAAGAAGGGAAAGGCGGGTGGTTGAGACAGTGTAGTCCGTTTTCACAAGAGTACGGAGCTTCAAATTAAAGAACTCTGTTTCCTGTGGGAGGGCGAAAGCTAAGGAAGGCTGTTTCCAAGGGCGGCAGGCAGGATAAATAAGGTGTGTAAGGCAGGGCCAAAGAAGGTAGCATGGCTACTAGCGGCGAGACTACATGCTTCAATTTCATAAGTGGGTGAAGGAAGAATACCTGAGCTTCAAGCAAAGAAGGCGGGGACCTCGGGCCTTCGCAAAATCAACGGTCTCACCGGGAACTAGACAAGCACCTAGATGTAAATTCTCAGGCCCTAGCCCGAAATTCTTACTTCATTCATCACAGTTCCAGGCCCGTAGGAATGGCTTTCTCCTTCTCCAATTGTCGGGAGAGGTTTTCCGCTCCGGTCGTCCGGAATTTTTTTTCGTAAAAAAGAAAGTAAAAAACAAGTGAGGAACCCTGGAAATAAAATGTTTGTTCCGATAACGGGAAAGTTTATCCCTCTGATCTTAGTTGCGGCCCCCCGATCAAACTAGAGCGTAAGGGCGCTTTTTTGTTTGCATGAGTCCCGGCTTCTTTCCAACGGGCAGATGACATCTCTTGCCTGGTGAATCAGCATGTTCTAACACGTGTTGTTTGGTGTGAGTATGTATTTCATATTCGTTACAGGCCAATCGGGGCTAAAGAAGGTCCAACAACGTGCGATATGTGGATTTGATTCACCCTTAGTAATGAGAGGATTGGTCCTCTCATACCAGTGAATTGGGTCGCATACATTGGAGCAAGAGAGTACTGGCTCGCCGCTGTGGATGTAGGTGTTCCCATGAAACGAACCGGTGCCACATTCCGCTAGGATACTGGCTGGAGTTGGTCTCACCGTAGTGACGAGAGTTCCAGCTCGATGAATCACCCATTCCCTCTGTATGTCCAAGCGCCATCCACTTGTGAATACAACAACCTGCCCACCGTAATCAAGTAAGAGTTTCAATATTCACTAAGCTTCCTTTCAATTATCCCTATAATAAGGAAGACATAGTGCTTGTTGATGGCCACGATTCCAATATGGCCCTCTGACCTTTTTTCCCGTGAATAGCTCGGTTTATGTGCGTCTTAATCATGGCCACTAATCGACCGGTCACACTGGTCAGCGGCATTCATTCAGTTGTCCTGTTCAGATGGATGAGACAGTTCCCACTTGAAGCATGCTTCAAGTCTAGCTTTGAGACATTTACTGCAACCGGAACCTTCATTCCTTATTGATTGTTGCAATTCCATGCTAGCAAGTTAGTTTCATGTCGACTTGCGGAACAATCACATCAATATACACGAAAATAGAAATTGGAACTGGAACTTGATAACGAACCTGGACTAACCCAGATAGAGTCGTGGACAACATGAATTCGTGACATACCGAGATTGATTCATTTCATCGATGGAAATGAGTCAAGTTACCTAACGTGACACACTATATACATCAGCAGAGATCACTACGGATTTGAACTTTAGCACCCCCTCTTGCTTGTTATTGTTAGGGGTAGATGAACAGAGCAGAACGACTTCTCGCTATGTTGTGCCTAGTAGTACCCGAAGCATTGACATTGAAAGAAGTCCCTCAAGCATTTAAAAAAGAACAAAGACAAGGGTTATACCTATTGGAGAATCCTTACTAGTCTCATCGATTACTCAAAATTCCACTCATACACAGGAAAGGAAAGAGATTGATACTTATACTGATATCGAGCTGGAAGAGCACTGGATAGAGACTATAGGGTCTCATCCCTGCTTCAACCAAGAGATAGGGAGACAGCATCGTAGCATGAAAT
>CM073606.1:768999-791499 GCA_037074985.1 Solanum bulbocastanum
CCCCATCGGTCCGCTCCTTTTAATGGACATTCTTAGCCGTCCTCCGAGGTTAACACCCCATAGATCAGATCGTGAACTCTTTCAGACCCTTAGTTTCACTTGGTTGGGGCAGAGTTTCAGCCTGCCTTCCACCGAATATAAAAAACCTTAGAGCTGCCTAACCTGCTGACATCCCGGCGAAGAGAGTCATTTTTTGTGTTACATCTTCGAATTCGAGAGAGGGCTTTCCTCTTATCTCTCAAATTATAGGCATTGAAGCGATCGAGAGAAAGTAAGAAAACTATTGCACACGCCCCCCATTCGCCCTTTACTAATATAATAGAAGGTAAGGCAAAAGCAAGAGTGAAACTACGAGCTAAAAGCAGGCGTGCCTCTCTTATAAGAGAATATGATACCATCCCCCACTTTTGGCGCACTTGTTTGATGAGCTAAGCCTAAGCGCCATATAAGTAAAAAGCTAGCCTGAGACCTAAAAAAGCAAGGTCGAAATCCATCCCTCTTTTTCCTGTATTTGACTAGTAGGGCTAATGAACGACCCTTTGATCTATGTCGTGTTCAGCCAGGTCTGATTAGAAGTTCCAAAATGAGTGGAGCGAGGGGCTTTAGAGGGAAAAAAGGGGGGGCGAGCTTTAATTGAAGTAGGGGCGGAGCTCCTCTCCTTACAGTCAAGTGGCTTTCACTCCTCATAGAGAGTTAGAAAGCGTCAGTTCTCATAGCGAGCTTAGGCCGACGGGGTAGGGCGCGGCCCCCCAATTCTCAACCCCGACCTACACAAGTGGTTTTTTAACCCACATTAGGAAAAAGTTCTGTTAGGTTCTTAGTAGCAATCGGCGACCTTTTCTTCTTTTACTTCACATAGCTTTTCGTCTCCTTGATGGCTGGAAGTTCTCCAAAAGTATGAAAAGCTGGAGGACTTTGTACCATCCATTCCGGTGTGGTTGGATTCTGTTCAACAGCCCAAGGACTTGGAGCACATCTTTTGTTCTTTCCACTGCTTGAAGTGATTGTTACGACCACGAAGAAACGACAAATCCCAACTACGGATATATAAGAGCCAAAACTGCTAAGGGCATTCCATCCAGCGTAAGCATCTGGATAATCTGGAATGCGACGTGGCATACCCGAAAGCCCTAAGAAATGCATAGGAAAGAAGGTCATATTAACCCCGAAAAAGGTGATCCAAAAAATGGATTTGACCTAAAGTTTCTGGGTATGTCCGACCAAAGATTTTACCTACCCAATAGTGAAATCCTGCAAATAAAGCAAAAACGGCTCCATAGAAAGTACATAATGAAATGTGCAACCACATAATAAGTATCATGTAGAGCAATGTCTAGCCCAGAATTAGCCAGAACTATTCCAGTGAGTCCTCCTATGGTGAATAAAAAGATGAACCCTACAGCAAATAACATGGGTGTTTTGTATTGTATCGAACCCCCCCACATGGTAGCGATCCAACTAAAGATTTTGATTCCAGTGGGGACAGCTATGATCATGGTAGCTGCGGTGAAGTAGGCACGGGTATCAACGTCTAAGCCCACAGTAAACATATGATGAGCCCAAACAAGAAATCAAGAACACCTATACTGATCATGGCATAAACCATGCCTAGATACCCGAAAACCGGTTTTCCCGAAAAAGTAGAAACGATATGACTTATGATACCGGATCCAGGCAGAATGGGAATATACACCTCTGGATGACCGAAGAACCAAAAGAGATGCTGGTATAATATGGGGTCTCCCCTCCAGCGGGATCAGAAAAGGTTGTATTAAAGTTTCGATCGGTTAATAACATGGTAATTGCCCCTGCCAGTACCGAAGTGATAATAAAAGTGGGAATGCTGTCACTAGAACGGACCACACAAATAGAGGTGATCTATGCATAGTCATTCCAGGTCCACGCATGTTGAAGATAGTTGTTATAAAATTAATAGAACCTAAATGGATGAAACACCAGATAGATGAAGACTAGAAATTGCTAAATCAACTGCTCCTCAGAATGGCTGGTAATACCACTTAAGGGCGGATAGACCGTCCACCCAGTGCCGCTACCCACTTCTACTAAGGCTGAGCTTAATAGGAGCAAGAGACTTGGAGGCAACAACCAGAATGAAATATTATTTAATCGTGGAAATGCCATGTCAGGCGCACCTATCAGAATCGGAACAGACCAATTACCAGATCCACCTTATCATCGCCGGCATAACCATAAAAAAGATCATTAAAAAAGCGTGAGCCGTTATTAAAACATTATAAAGTTGATGATTCCCACCAAGAATTTGATCGCCGGGTCGTGCTAATTCCATACGAATCAGTACTGAGAAGCATGTGCCCATCACTCAGCAATGGCACCGAAGATGAAATAAAGAGTCCCTATATCCTTGTGGTTAGTGGAGAACAGCCATCGGACCGGATTTGTCGTAAAATTGAGATTATTTCGTTTCCTTCCTTATCAGAGAGGGGCCCGCGGGGCTTATTTATTGAAAAAGGGGGAGTGAGGGGGGGGGAGGAAGAATGGAAAGCCCGAACTTTATTGATGGGACATTTTGATCCCCTTTTCCTCTCATCCTCCCCCGGTTCTGGTTCAGGAAAGGGTCAACGCAAGGATCTTATTTCGAAGCAATCTCTGGAGTTTTCCCTTATCCGAACGGGTCTTGCAAGAAAATAGGATTTCATATTGAGCTCCAAATATACGCTATTGGGATGGGATGGCTCCTACTAGCTCTCCCCCCCTAAGAACCGCACGTGCGAGTTCCCCCGCATACGGCTCAAGTGGCGAAGGCCCTTTCCTTCGCGCTTGGTAAGCGCTTCGCTGTAGCCAAGCTTACAGCTAGCCTATCGGCTAGAGCCAAGCTTCGACCGCGACTGCTCGTCGCTTCTGGCCGCCTTATTCCGTCACCCGAGATCCAAGTCAGCACCGGCAAAGATCTCTTGATTCCTCGCGGCCGGGCCGGCTTGGAAGCAAGCTACCTCTTGCCTATCTCACCCCCTTCCTTCAGCTGGGTGAGCCTTCGCTTTTTGGATCGTCTTCTGCCCAATGCGGTACCCCCCGTTTTTTGGTTCCCATTGGGTTTACCTTGTTCACAGGTCGACCCCATGGCAGCAAGAAAAGGCGATCTTGTGCTATACTCCGGTGATATCTTTCCTACCGAGACACGCAAACTCCCATCGTGTCCCAGATCACATTCCGTGAATCGAAAGGGGAAGCCTACTCATCTATCAGCTCCTCTCGTAGATCGGTGCGGTTTTACGAAGCGTCTAAGCACAGTTCACTCGCGTTGATCAATCAAGAGGGTTGCCGCCACTCCTTAAGGTTATCTGTTGTATCATACACTTCTTGCATTCTGTCCCACGCTTCATACCTCCTCTTTCTTCTTAAGGTAGATAAAGGGCCAGCATGGTGGGGTAGGAGCATCCAGTCGGCAATCTTTTTGGCTTGACCAAGAAGTCTTATGTCCTCCGAGTCGCACGGCGTTTTAACCGAAAGAACTTCTTGCGCAATTCATGCCTTTCTGTTTTTATGACCAGAAATTCTTTCTTGATTTTCATAAAAAATTGTTCTCTGGACTTTTTATCAATATGAGGTGATCGTAACACAGTATATAAGACTCGTGATTCAGGCAATCCAATCTTCCGTGTGTAAGCGGAAGCCCCCAAAAAATGGTTTTCCAAAAATGGGTGATCAAAAGATCGAATTACTATGCCTATCTTGGTGGTCGTTACTTTTGGTGGTCTTTCTTTTTGGCTGACTCGTCTAATACACTCGTTCATTTTTGTATTTTAGAATAGATTCCGCCCCTAAGGCTAGCTCCTACTCCTCCTCCTTCTCCTTTAGGATAGGATCCTCCTTGGTCCTTTTTACATAACACTCTCGGCCGCCCAAGAGGACAATCTCTCAAATACACATGTTGGTGTTGTTGACCCGTTTTTCTTTTCTTTGCTGATTCCTCTCAATGAAATTTTCCATGTTGCACTAAGTTACTTACGGATGTATGCATGCGGTCCGGGAACACTTTGGGGTGAACACCCATCCGAACAAGTAGGGTCAATAGTTCAGCATTTAGGCCGTAACATTTAGCAACCAAAAAATATTTAACCCAACAAGTGCTCTCCGAACCAAGCTAGATAGTCTCCTATCACTAGGCTCACCAACCAACCTGGACTTTTTTTTTTTTATTCCTACCGGATATCAAAACAAACCATAAGGATTGTTTCCAGCCATGAGTTCCCCTATGACATAAGCGCTCTTGGGTGGGGTGGGCCATTCCATCAAATCTTTGAGAAGGGGCCCAGTCTCGTATTTGATGGTCGGCGTGGCGATAGGCTTCGTTTCTACGACTGCCTTCCCAGCCGTTGAAAGACTGAGCGAGAACGGTAAGGGGCGCACAAACAAAGAATGTCGTTGTGCGGGGATGCGATTCGCCAAGCTGGGGCAAAGAAAGCCGTCCGACCCTACCGGATTAGGAATGTGAAGGCCTCTCCTTCGAAAGGAGACCGGGGAAAGAAAGAGCTATGCTATTGACCGGACCCTTTTTTCTCATTTTGTTTGAAGCGGGCCAAATAGAGAATGAAATGCATAAAAAAAATAGGGGAAGGAAGTCAGAGACTCCCTTTTTTTTGGTTTAAGGGCTGCTCGCCCTACCGAAGTACCAAAGGCTTTCGAGGCTTACACCTCCCTATTACAGGACCTAAAAAAAGGCTTTCAGTAGCGCCCTTAGAATCTAAGCCTTTTGAAGCGCCAGTAGTTGTAGCTGTGGCCACACCAACCCTTTCGTTCTTATCGCTCCGGATTCCGATCTATATGACCTCCGGGCGGTACAAAGTAAACCTCTTCCGTAGAAGCAGGTAGTAACCTAACCTTTAAGAATTTGTTCAAGGGAGGACCCTCTGATCTATCAATGGAAAGATCTCCATGTGTGGCGTGATAAGGAATCCTAGAAAAGATCGATTGAGACTCCCTCCACGGTCCCACGAAGATCTCTACGTACTTGTCCAGGACAAGTGAGATCTTCGGCCTGCGTGCCTGGGAGCAGCTCAAACAAAGAAGAGTCTGGTCCGGTCTGAATTCAGGCACGGCCCGCCCGTCTGCTGCTAGGTCCGGAAATGGCGCCGGGCGAGGGCGCCGCTATGCCCCTTAATGAATCGAATGGTCCTTCGACCTTCGTTTGATTCCGACGGCCGGCATAGATCTCATGAGACCGGCCCACTATTACTACGAAAAAAGCCCTGCCCTCTCCTTCGCTACTAGGAAAGTAAGCAACTTCTATTAGCGCCGGACCTTGAGTCGAATTGATCGTGTCATGTGCAACGTCCATCAATGATGGTTCATTAATGTCCATTGATTTAGACTCCTTCCCCCTTCTCAACTACGAAAAAGATCGAGAGGGGCCCGAAAGCCCCCAAAGAACGGAAACGGAATTCGATTCACTCCCCATTCTCTCTTAAATAAATAAAGCTCGCCCTGGGCCGGGTCTTTCCCTGTTGTTCTGTTCCCGCCACGAGAAAGACGCACGGAAGAGGTATTCCCAGCGCGCGGAGGATCCGTTGAGAGTTTGTCTCGGTAGGGAACTGTACGATCTTTTCCCCTATTGTATTGAATCAATAAAAAAAAGAGGTCAGTGCTACGGCCCCCTATTGTTTGATCCAATATTGACCGGGGACGAGCCCCCACTTCCATAGATCCTTGGTTTGACCTCCCGTAGTGGTCCTTGCTTTTAAGAAAGCGGAGCGGGGCCAATTTCTCGTACTTGCTCAGTGTGCCCCCCTTTCTTCGAGTGCCCCGCCCGGTTCACTGGGCTGTTGGCTTACCAAGCACTTGCCCGCTGCTCCCGCCGCCCGCTTGGCGGGCGGAGCGCTCGTTATCCTGACTTTTCTCTCTGCTGGGGCCCTCCCATTGCTATAGCCATAAGCTATGGCAGCTCCAGCTCGCAACCACAGGGGCCCGCCCCGCGAGGCCAGAGTGGGCTCAGCGGTCAGCCTCCATTCGAATTATGTTAGGGGGTCTTTCGCTTTTGCCAGATCTAGAGAGATACTACAAGTCCTCCGTCCCAGATTCCATCGCCGCGGCCATCTGGTTCACCGGTACTACCAAAAAGTCTCATGCTTACGTTACTGTTATTGATGGTTTGATTATCTTGGACCACGAGGACCCCAGTCGTGCTTCTGGTTTCCATTCCAATCATCATATTGATGATAAATCTCCTCGTGCTCTGCCATAAGAACTTGGAGTCCGTATCATGGTGAAGATAAGGTAAGGCTGTGATTCTTGCTCAAAAAACAGACCGAACGCCTTCGAGTTATTGGCTCGTCCAACCCGGCAGCATTCATGAGTCGCTAGTTCAACTGTCCCTCGGAGACAGGGTCGAGAAGTACCATGCATGGTTGCCCCCCGTCCTTTCTTTCTATCAGTCTCACCCAGCAAGCCACCCCAACCCTACAGCCAAAAAAGGTAAGCGCCTAGCGCGAGCCTTATTTATTAGTTTAGTAAAGTCAAGCTTTGGCTCCCTAAAGACTAAAGAAATGGATAAAAAAAGGGGGGGACTTATGCAACGGGCTATGCCACCCAAACCAACTGAGGGAAGTCGCATCCGTCCCATCGCAAGCACCTACAATGTCATGATCACATTGGTTTACCCTAGTTTCTTTGGTAGTTTAACGTACGGTCGCCCCTCCAACAAGAAAAGGTATAAATATGGAAACTTCTCTGCCATTTGGATCGGAGAATTTATGGAGGAAATCGGGTTTTAAATTCCCAGAAACCGCACGATTATATAGCCAAAGGGAATAGGCCGCGCCTAAAATCATCCCAAGCGCTGCTAATGTGGCTACTAAGCTATTTCTTTGGAAAGCTCCTACTAAGATGAGAAATTCCCCGATAAAGCTGCTAGTACCAGGTGAACTCATATTGGCCAAAGTGGAAGAGAAGAAAATGGTAGAGAGATTCGGCATGGTGCTCACTGAACCTCCGTAATATCTAACAAGTCGAGTCTTATGTCGGTCATATAGAACACCAACACATAGAAAAAGGGCTGAAGAAACCAGTCCATGACTTGACATCGGTAGAATGCTACCTCCAATTCCCTGTATGTTCGATAGAGCCAAAGATTCCCCCCCACTGATCGGAGTACGCCGATTACCCCCCGAACCGTACAAGATAGTTACCACCTATCATACGGCTTTCTAACTTAACTTCTTTTTCTGGTCGTTCCGCTCTGTCGATCGATGGTAGTATAAGAGATCTGTAACCCCCCGAAATTTTTTACATAATGGTTCCTGCTTCCTACCCATAGTTAGCATGTATCTCCCCCGGTCATACTTTAGTATCACATCGTAGACCCCCACCCCAACGCTATCTTCCTTATCAGTGAACCGGAACATAGTGCATAGGTACTCTTCGATGCAGCGGGGACGAGACGACGTGACATACTACGATCACGTACAGAAGTGCTGTCCTTCGTCTCGGCAATATGGAACCTCTCAACAGCTCCCGTTCTTTTATGGGGTCCTATCGGGATAGGTAGGCCCAAGCCTTTTCCCTCCCCCCTCCCTCCATAAGACCCTCTTTCTCTTTCCCTCTCGGGAAAGAAGATAAGAAAGGATTCATTTTTTTCTTTCATGTGAACGGCCCTATCTTGTATCGAAAGGTTTTTCGTGCTATACACCACGTTGAGAAAGACCAACCTCCTATGTACCGTACTCTTTTTGTACCTCGAAAGGGGGGTCCTCCTTATGATGCTACGGACGGCTGTCCGAAGTGCAAGGGGTAAACTCGGACTCGGATAGGATAGGATTGTGCGCGCCGGGCCCTTCGGGTCTCATATTTTGGCCGAGTTTACCGTACCTCCGTCCCCTATGTTAGGCGGCCGTAATATTTTGTTACGTTCTACCGCTGTTACGCCAGAATAAAAGGTTCCACACGAGCTCCCGTTCTGCGGCGTGGTGGCAGGACCGCTAGGGGAGTGGCTCCGGGTATAGATAGGGTGAAATCTGCAGGGGTCATGCAAATACATAGGCCCCTTCCCTTCTCTTTTGGATGAATGGGGTGGTTTAGAAGGCGCTTTCCGATCTACGGTCCCTCGGAGCGAAGGGTTAGGCAGGTAGTATGGGCCCTCTGACTTCCAGCTATGTGCTGTGCGGCTCCCGCGAAGCGAATGAAGGGAAGCTCTTCGAGCTTCCGGGTGAGCTTACGCTTACTCTCAGCCTCTTTGATTGATAGGCGGGCGGGCTAAGCCCCCTACTTAAGATTCAATTCATAAGGCTAATTTTATGTTGTCGTGAGGCTTTGGTTAGGCCGACTACTATAGGCTAGCTACTTCTAGCTTCTATACTGGCCCTTCCACTTTGGTGTAGTTTTCGTTTGTATTGGTACTGAATGAACATATCAAACAAAGGCGAGCAGTATAAGCCCTTCTCCGGCCGGCCTGGGAAAAGCAGCGAACTCTAGAAGCTAGGGCTTTGTTCACCTTTGGACACGAACACTATTCCGTTCTCAGCGGAAACCCGCCTTAGAGATTGAACGGCAATAAGATAAGTCAACGTTCAATCTAAGACAGCGCTGAGCGCTGATAGCTTGTAGTGAACAGCCCCATTATGAAACCAACCGAAAGCAGCCTTTGGTACTTAAGTAGTTAAGGTTTGGAACCCTTGCAACTATGATAGAAAGCCGTTTGCTTGTTGCCAAACCCTTCGCCTTTCTTTTGAATCAAAGTAGGTCGCGACTGTTGTATTTTAGTCGGTCGGGGGAAGCGGTAGCTTCGTGCTCCGCTTCTCTCGCGCTTGCTTGCGTGAAGGCTTAGAGCCCTTTTCGCTAGGTCCAAAAGCTTCCCAAAAGATCTGATCCAACAGAAATCCCGCATTGAGCGTAGCTGATATGCGGCTACGGCTAGCCGATCATATCATTCCATAAAAAAAATCTATATGTATAGAGAGATCCCCTAGATATACAGATAGAATAGATGTTCATGGATAGACAGACATTCCATGGATTCTTAGTTTTTGGGCTGAAAAAGCTCGTCGATCCAAATGAATCATTCTTCCGGTCTCTCTTCGCTCCCCACCCCGAAACTGACCCACGGCACAGCGCCCATTCGCTTCGCGCGCGGGAAGGCAACGAAGTTCAGTTCATGAGACCGCAGCGCAGCGGAGTGGAGCAGCCGCGACACTTCCTTACTGGATCTCGCTGGTGGCCACCTAAACGGTAGGTAGGCGGCGGATGTGTGACGTTTGGAGTTGTCGTTCGTGCACCTGTCCCCAATGGAAGAATGAGTGATCTGTTCCCCTGCGGATCATGGCCTTACCACTCGGTCCCCGATGGCCAGCGGGGATTCGGTATAGCAGCTCAGGTTCGTTTGCGCTGCGCGTTCCCGCTGGACTGGACACATGTTAGCTGTAGGAAGTATGGTTCCGAAAGTGACTTCGGTTCGCCAGTTCAGGCTCAACTCCTCGCTTTACGTTAGCGGACCTACAGGTCGGGCCGGGGCTCTGCGCTCTTTCTTTCTGTGTGGGACGATACCGGGGAGAGAGGGGAATGCGTCGAGGCGGCGAGCAAGACAACTACATTTTGGCTTTTCCCTCCATGAGATGAGCCCAGTGCATTGGACCGATGGATAAGAGAACTGAGCTGGCCTAAAAAGCGCTTGGGCGCTCTACGTACGATGTAGACTCCATCAGATACATATCGATTTCTTTCTGATGGATCAAGAATAGATAGTTGTCTCATCAATAGATAGAAATAGGAGATTTCCCCCTATTCTTGAGAGATTCCCTCTCTATCTCTTTCGATCTATCAGAACAGATCAGGCTATCTATCAATCGATTTGAAAATAGCACGCTCATCTCGCTTTTCGTTCATTTTCGCCACGAAAACATAGCCGCCATAATAAGAAGCAGGCGAAGCAGCTAGAAGTACTCGCTTCACGCCCTTGAATTATTATTCACGAATGAATTGGGAAAGCCAACAGAAAGATTCGATTCTGACTTCGTAGAGCCGGTGCTGCTGTTGCCTGCGCGTAGGGCCGTCCCCCACTCCCGTCCCGGGGCGCTAAGGGGCTTTTGTTTTTGGAACAGACGGCAGTGTTTTGCTGACGCCTCGAATCAAGCTTTTATTGCGACATGCTATGCTTTCTCCCCCATTGCTAGTAGGTTGATGGGTCGCGCGCCCGGCACACATGTTTTGGCCTTGTGTGTCCATAACTCAAAATAGGTGACCTAACGGCCGCCGCCCGACTAAACATACCAATAGTCACCAGATTCATATGAGCTACTGAGGAGTAAGCAATGATCTTCTTAAGATCGATCTGCCTTAAAGTGGTCGAGGAAGTATATATTATAGCAATCGCGCTTAAAGTATAAATGAAAGGAGTGGAACAAAGTGTCGCTTCGGGAAACATGGGTATTGAAAATCTTAAAAACCCGTAGGTTCCCAATTTTAAAGCAATTCCTGCCAAGATGACGGATCCTGCCGTAGGTGCCTCTACATGAGCTTCGGGTAACCAAATATGAACAGGTACCATAGGCACTTTGACGGCGAAAGAGGCGAAAGAAGCAATCCATAGAAAGATTTGGCGCCGCTCACTAAATTCTGTGGTTAATGAGATTTGTAAATCGGTTGTTCCTGTTTGGAGAAGAATCAACAGAATAGCTAATAGCATAAAAACAGATCCAAGTAAAGTATAAAGGAACAACTGATATGCTGCCTTGATCTTTCTTTGTCTCGAACCCCATACCCCTATAATAATGGTAGAGTCAGGGGTGGCCCCAAAGCGGAATTGACCGGTGGTGCTTGGTCGAAGCTCCAGTAGGTAGCCACTCCCTTCTCAGAGAACCGTACGTGAGACTTCCGCCTCATACGGCTCCGTCCCGAGCTTCCGTCGTCGGCCTTGGCATTAAACCACTATCTATGCATGTATTTTCAGCCTGGACTGACGAATCTTTTGCTTCTCGGGTGGTGTCGAACAATGGTGCTTGCGTTGCGGGAGATGCCCGCCCGTAGGGTCCGGCCTGCTTCCCGCCCGAAAGAACCGCTCACTAGCTAGCCGGACTAGTGGGGGCCCTATCTGGAGACATACTGAAAACCATGCCTTTCGAACCGAACGCAATGCCCGTCTTCCAAATAAAAAAAAGGGCTCGTTGGGAAGAAAGATTACGTGCGGCCTGTAGAGCACATGTAAGGCACAGTCGGGTTGCTCACGCAGCGGATCACTCTCTCAGAGAGAGAGAGAGGTGTGAAAGTAATAGCCTTATGTTATGGCCGCCCCCCGACTTACGGCCTTTACGCTACTACTATTGTGATGTGAGCGGTTCAAATTGGTTGAATCTTTCTCAATCATCCTGGCCGGAACTTGTATGCAGCACTTGTACGGAGCATAAAGGCTTGGAACTCTTTTCTTATCTGAATCTTAAGGACAGGACCCTACCCTATTCTCGAACCCTCTGCCGAGCTCTACCCTGCCCGCATTTCCTTGTGTTTTGAAGAGGAAAAAAAAATCTCTCTACCTGCTGCCAACAGTCTTTCTTCGGAATTATCTGAACGGGTCGATCCTCCCATCCCGTTTGTTTTAGCAACTTATCCTAAGGTCTCCTCGCCAAGAGCTCCCCGGCGACGACAGAGGAAGCAACCCGTCTGCTGTGGCGGGGCGGCTTTTTTCTTTCACAATAAGACCTGGACGATTATCCCTACCTTCGGTAGCTTACGAGTTTACGTCCATCCCTGGTCGGGTACAGTTTCCTTTCGATTTCTCCCTTGTAGCCGTTACCCGAATTCGCGCAAGTGTGTCCACACCCCCCAAACTTACTTGACGAGGAATCCTTTCTCGCGAACAAACACAACCCCTACACACACCTAGGAGCACCCCCTCCTGCATATCCATACAAGACCCGAGTAGGCGGGTCGAGGTCCTACGAGGTACCCACTACTCGGAGTACCCTCCCAAAAGGAAAAAGATGTGTCTGTCAGGTTCGGTTCTTCTTAGTTGGGTTGGGCGGGTTCGACCAGAAATGCTATGCTTACACACAAGACTACCCCTCTTCCCGAAAGCTTCGCGGGGACTACTTTAGGACGACGGACGACCGCCCGTAGGGGGTTTACTGCACAAGGCCCCTGCAGAGGAAAGGCTTTATCCCAGCGAATAGAAGATACTCAGCTCCGCACAACATAGGGATTAGCACACTTTCGGGAAGAACATAGAATAGTAGAAGATCCAGCATGCAGAACACGGCGATCATTATAAATTCACGAATTAGAAATGCTGTAATATACTCTTTCCCATAACTTCTCATACCAGACCAACCCACTAAAATGCAAATAGGGATCAGAAATGTGGTCAATATCACGAAGAATAAAGAGATACCGTCTATACCCAAATAAAAATTGATGTTTTCATAAGGAAGCCATCGAAGGCTTTCCACAAATTGAGATTTGGCCGTAGAAGGATCGAATTGTATCCGAAGAACAGGGGGATACAAAAAAGTAATAAGAGAGGCGCACAGACCAATTAATCGTATCGGTCGTATTCTTGAATTTGGAATGAAAAGAGGAGTAATGCTTCCTAGCACGGGACAAAGAATAAGACCACTTAGATCAGAATAGCATTCACAGAAATGTTCTAACATAGAGTAGAATCGAACATGGAAGAGATTCATTGACAACAGTAAAAAGATGGGCGCCTAATTCCAATACAATAGGGGTCTATCAGTGCAAGTCAGCTGAACACCGTGATTGATGAGTGGGTAGGTGGGTTAGGTGCACCTCTCGCCCAGTGGGAAGTAATGAGGCTAGTCTCCCCCCCTTTCCCCCTGTCCGTGTGTGGGCCACCCTTCTGAAAGGCGAAAAAGCGGGAGAACCCACTTAGACCCAATAGCGGGCAGCACGAAGCACCCTAAGATAGGGCACGCTCTGCTGCGTGCCATCCCGCTCGACCTGGCCCAAATACCTATTTAAGGTATTCTCAGAGAGAGCCGCCCCACCCCTAGTAGGGTGGTTAAAGAGGAGGTTGCGGATTTCTGACCTCCGAGCCAGAACTATCTGGGGGGGAAACCCATCCCCCACCAATGCGGCCTCGACCCTCTTTTCCAAGAGGAACTGCTTCTCCAGGATACCCAAAAAGAGTGGGAGGTGCCTGGGCTCGTTCCTCCCGATAAAATAGAAGGACAGCCGGTGTTGAAGCTCCGCTCTCCTTTGGATATCAGGAAGGAGAGGGCGTTCTAATTCCGGAACCAGAACGGCGCGCGGAATGGGCGCAACCTCGGGCTCGGGAATGTGCGGCTGTGCTTCTCTCCCAGGAGGGTAAAAAGGGCCAGACGGGGAACCCCTTCCCGCGTCGCACGCGGCAAGGAAGCCTTCAAGAGCCCCGCCCGAATAATAATTCAGAAATAGGAGAGGGAGAAGAACGAATACCAAAAGATATTTTATACTCTTTGTTTTGACTCCTCGAATAGAAAGGGTAGAAAAAAGGAAAAATAATAATACACTACATAAGAAAAAGCTGGAATTCGATCTTGGAAATAATCGACTCAAGCTCATCATACCCTTTTTTGTGACTCGACTCAAGCTCATCATAACCCTTTTTGTGACTCGACTCAAGCTCATCATACATAATTAGATTTCCTCTTCTTCGTGTTCTATTGATCAGAAGCATCCAGCAGCGCCTCGCCGGTTTAGAATTCGAACACAAAATGGCCATACTTAAGCAATTCTTCTTATTCTTCTTCTTTCTTAGTTGAAGTTCCCCTTCTCCGGCAGCTAGTTCAATGGTTTCTAAGCTGGACGACTGGTATTCTCTGGATGGACGGTAAATCCAGGTATGCTGCTGGTCCTTAGAAGGACCAAGGGAATCCTGGTCTTCTCTCCTAACGAATTTCCCCTTTGCTACTCCCTTTCGCTACCTGGAGCCAGGTTTTTTCTTATTATAGATAACGTACGCACAGGTGATCTATCTAATTAATGGACTAGCTTCACTAAGACTCATTCGATCTTCTATAGCGACTTTCGGACCATTCCATTCATTGTCTTCTTCTCAACCTCTCCTCGGTCACTGAACTGGGTTACTGAACTCCACCTTCTCGGAATCCCATTTCAGAAAGTCAGGTCGAAGGCAAATGGATTCCCTTGCTTGGGCAATAAAAAAGTCTATGATTCTCATCTCGAAAAAAGAGTTTAAAGCTACGGCACCTCCTATAACTACACCACCAAGACCGGGTAACAGAACAGCGGCCAGAGCAGCAGATTCCATAGCCGCGGTTCTTCCTCCATCAAAAGGCTCTGAGCCTGCTACGTAGCTAGGCTACGAGATTGATTCTCTGATGATAGAAAGAGAGAGGATAGAGGATCACGCTTACAAGCAGCCTTTTCCATCGTCTTTCGCTGACCCTGGTTCTATCAAACCCGCTTCTTCAATCCTGGTGTGAACTTCTTCCTGCCTTCTTACCCAAGAGCTCTGATTCCGCTTAAATAAAAGCAGCTCTTCTTCCTTACTCTTTCGAGTAAGCATTTTGAAACTTCCTTAAACATCTGCTTCAAAGAGCTAAGCCCCGGTCTCACTGAACTGGGTCAAAGAACTACCTTCCTGGAGCTACCTCCTTACTTAGATCGTTCGTTCCCCAATTCAAACTCGGATCAGTTGGCAAGTGGATTCCGTGCCTGGGTACGAAACTCTAAACGCAAAATTCGATCATTCAAGTCGGATAGCATTTATCTACGCTAGGATCCGACCTACATGAACTTCTTTCTTCTCTTATGATATTTCTAGAAAGCGAAAAAAAGAAATAATGGGGAATAGAATACAAGTGTTGAGTACCAGCTTCTACTCTTGTGAAAGGTGGGCCTGACCTCTTCCTTTCTATTTAGAAAGTGAAAGTCCTTGCCGGTGTGACAGTATGAGTAGACGGTGCTCTTCTCTTTCCGGGTTCATAATCGGTGCTATTGAATCTGCAGTTAAGGGAATATCGCCAGTTCTTTGAAAAAGAGTTCCGCTCAGGAATCCCTTTGAGGGAGGTTTAGCCTAGCCTTCAGGTCCTATAAAAAAAATGGAGCTTACCGGTTTATGGAATTGAGAAATAGATGTCCTACCAAGGCTGTATGGAATAGAATGAAGGGTTAGGGTTCTTGCGGGAAGAAGGACAAACCGGGCCCCTAGTGGTCCTTATCTTATCACGCCACACATGGAGACATCTCAAATAGGTAAATTGGTTTGGGAAGACGGGGGAAAAACATCCATCGTTTAGGTTTCTGAGTAGCTAAAGTTAAGATAGAATAGGTCATCACATCCTGGGGTTGAAGAATGAGCAGCTTTAAAAAGGAAATGGCAAGCAGGAAGGAGAGTAGTAACGTCGTATTATCCATCCGAAGCAGTAGCAGGCCAGGCACTGGTCTTTCTATCTTCTGGCTGTTCCCAGAAGGAATTTCCGAGCTTTTGAAATAATAGCTGTGGCACTCTCTTTCTTCCATAGAGAGGGAACTTATCCTTAGACTTTTGGAGCTTTGGCTTTGGTTTGGACCTGTACTAGTCCGAGAAGTGAGAGCACCAGGTTGGAAGATGCTGGTTCGAGAGGACCTGGAAAAATGCTAGTAAGAAGGAGGCTAGTTTGCTAGGTTGTAGATCTTCTCCCTTATTCTTTATAGAGGAATCCCCTAAATTCAAATAAGATCTTTCTCCGCTCCGTCAAAAGCCTAATTGAGACAAATCAGCTCTTACTGTTCTCCGGTCTTTGCTCTTGAAGATCCGCTCTTGAGAACCTCTATCTCTTTCTTCAAAGCCTCATTCGAAGCCTGTCAGTCTTACATACAGTATATTACCCGCAAGTTCATCTTCTTTGATAGGATATTAGATTAGTCAGCAATCCAAGTTCCAGCTGGTTCTCAAACTTCAGAGGTGGCCTTACTTCCTTTTTAAAGCAAACATGTGGACATAAAAAAGAATGAAATTGATAGAATAGAGGAAGATTAATGTGCAGCTGATTCTATACCAGCCGATTCAATTGTTCAGCTACTTCGAAAAAACTTACTATTATGGCTATGTAAGGGGACCGGCTTCCCCTTTTTCAATCACCTCCTACCTTAAGGTAGGCCCACTGCTGAATACCCTCAATCGAAAGGTCAAGGAGATTATATAACCCCATAGTATGAAGAGCTGCTCGGGGGATCGCACCCCTTGGCCTAGGGTATACATTCAGATCTGGAGGCATACCTAATTAACGATAAGAGCAGAGATCTCCTCTCTCCTTCGGACCCTCTACCTCTACTTCCCTTCCGCTCATAAACAGCCTTCCAGCAAGGAGAAAGAGATAAAGAAGAAAATTCTCTCCCACAAATGGTTTGAATAAGCATTCCTTAGAGAGGGAATGTCGGATGAGACACTATTTGGCCTTCTTTCAGGAGTTGTAGATAGTATCACCTTTAGCTGGTAGCTAGCAAAGAAGTTATCCCCTATCAACGTATATAGTTGAGGGCAAACCGAGGGTTTACCCGCAGCTTCTGTCCATGAATCCTCTTTCGCTTGGTTACGGGACTAGAGCGAATCGTCTCTTGTGCTACGGTCTAATATATGTGTCAAAGAGCGGATTCTCTTGCAGCGGATACGGGGCATGCCCCTGAGCCTATTGATTCAATTCCTAGCAAGTCCTGTCTCTCTCCTTCACTTAAAACACAGCCTATGATGATTCTCAATTCCTTTTTTTGAAACTTCAGTAGGCTCCCCCTTCTTTGGCGATAAGGCTCATCAGTAGATTGACTACGAGGCCGAAGAGTCTTACTACAGGGGTTACCACTCCTGCAAGACTGCTTTGGGTTCCAGAGTTGTTATAAGGGCGGGACGGCGAGAGGAGGAAGCTACTACTACCGGGCGAGATGTTAGTGGAAAAGAATAGGGTTCAGAGGAGAGGTCACAAGCTACCACTACTACGTAATCTACTTCTACTGCTACTTGAAATCGATTCTCTTTCATGACTCTCTTTCTCATTCTCTTTCCACCACTAGTTAGAAATAGACTAGAGCATTCCCTGGAACAGGCCGTAGAGAGGTATTCAACAAGCGCCACTCAACTGCGCTAACTAAGCCCTCCATAGAAGTTAAAGGAAGTAAAGCTACATACTACTGGAAAGAGATGGGCTTTCTCCTTTCTATTTCTTGCGGGCTATTGATTTCGGGTTGAGACTTTGCTTGCTTACTTTCACGCTTCCTTCAGTGAGCTACTTAAGGTTTAAGGTAAGGGGCACTCCTAGCATAGATTACCATTCTAACCTGTCTTTGCTGGTAGATAGATGCGCTTAATTAGTTACCTGAATTAAAGAGGACTCTTGAATAAGTTGACTTCGCCTGGGCGTCATCTTTCCTTTCATTCACTAGTTGAGTACTTCCTCCTGTCAGATAGAAGCTTTTCAAAGGGTGCTTCGCTTCCAGCTCTTCTTGTTCGATACCGCTTCCCGTCCTTGTAAATATCATCTCTTACCGCTCTTATGGATCAATCGGTCAACTGTAGGAAACTGGCCAATTGCTGTCAACTGGTATCGGTACAACCACGAATCTCTTGTTTTCTTTGTTTACAGCTGGCCTTACTTAAATAGGAGTTCCTGCTTCTAGCTAGCTCAATCAGTGCGCTGGAGTTCCGTTCTTTCAATCTCTCCGCCAGCGCCAGGGAAGCGCTCTTCGGGCTGAGGTCCAATTCATCTCGTAGGCTTATTGTAGAAAGGAAATCTTCAATCAATCATCATCTACATTATATAATATAATAATATATATATATAAGAGATGAAGTGGGAAAGGCTTCCCTCGGTACAGCGAGGGAGGAACCAAGCCTTCGCTCGATCACCGAACCGCCAGTCTTAACTCCTTGAATCAGTCAGCAAATTAGTAAGTCCATCAATCTGTAGTGGAATAGTCTCACCAGCCCGTAGACTAGTCCAGTAGTGGGTGAGTAGAGTCTGTGCTTTGGTGGGCACCGGGCATCCAGTAAGAAGAAGTAGCTCCGCCAACAGCGCACGCAAGCTGCTCAGGAAGAGCACAACTCTAACTAGCGAAGGGAGGTGATCAGCTCAATTGAAAGAGAGGGATACTCGCCTCTTTTCCAAGAAAGCCATGGGAGTCCACGTTTGCGTGGGGCCGGGTACCACACATATGTGGTGAAACCCGACTTGCCTTTTCATGGTCGAGCTTCTTTTCTTTCCTCAGAGTTGGGATCTCGCTAACCTCCCTTCTGTGAAACTCACTTTGTTGGATTGTTGGAAGCAGATGAGCCCGTGCAAGCATCAGAACATGCATTCTCGCGATCTACAGAGTCCTTATGGCTTGCTCCTGAAAAGAATAATCAAGCAACCTTCTTCTTTAGAACAGACATTCCATTCTTTGCTTTCCCAGCACTGACCTCTCTGGTCGAATGTTAGAGTCGGCTCTACTTCAACTAGTAGTCTTTAAGTCGGAAATCGCTTTCACATCTCATATGACATCTGTACCAACAGACTTCTTCGGACACCAGTAAGGTAAGTAGCTACTCCAGCCGATCTAACTCCAGAGGATCCAGCTTATTTGTTGGATAGGTTAGCCCCTTCTCCTTCAGGAGATGCAGCAAGACTACGTTCTCATCTGAGTTCCACTTCTTCCTCAATCCACTCTAAGAAAAAGGCAAGTACAGCTACTCTACTTTAGAGTAGATCCAGCCTCCCTCCGGGTCTCAATTAGGGTATGTGGTCCTATCCTAAAAGAAAGATCCTATCTTGCCTCCCTGAAATAAAGGGTTTTAACTACCTCTGAAGAGGCCTCCCCTTCCGTACCTACTCCGCAAGGTCTCGCTCCTTTCACTTCCTCTTCAACAAGATATGACCCTTTTAGTGGCTATAGTGGCGTACTTAGGTAATGAAATTCTCGACCAAACCTATCCCCTAACCCTCGGAGTCTCCGTCCGCTTCTTCTCCTTCTGGAGCCTCCCTCATCGGCCATGCATCGGACGAGACCAATTCCGATAAGGAGGTTTTTTATTCTCCCCAGTCCCCATCTACTTCCACCTCGACTCCCGGAAACCAATCCATTGAGAGTTCTCCCAACGAGCAGAAAGATAAATTGGAGTTTCTATCTGAAAACCAGCGGAAGCTCCGGGTAGATTTATTCCACCAGCTGCAGCAGCTGTCGATTGATAGGCGACCCTATCTCTATGCAGAAGGAGGAGTGGTCATCGAATAAGGTTTCCTTTCCTGTACTTTTTTGTTTGAATTTCCCTATTTGATCTAGTAAGGGGAAAGGCAGACCGCTTACCATAAACAGAAGATCGATATCGCACAGAAGGCCTGATATCGCCCTATTAGAGATACTGATTCAAGTTATAGTACTTCCTCAGAGCGATTGAACTAGCCTTTTGACTAAATAGATATGGGCATAGAGAGGGAATCCTGAACTACAGGAAAAAAGGAGAGCTACTTGCCAGCAGAAGGAAAGGAAGAAGCAAAAGCTTTCGCATGTAGTCACTCACATTATCTGTACTTTACCTAAGCCTGTTAGTGCAGCTCAGCTGGAAGAGATTCTAAGCGAGAAGCAGTACTGAACCGGAGCCACATAGAGTTAGTTCCCCTCAAAGCCTTCTTCCGAACTTGCCAACAAGTGCTTATGAAAGCAGGTCGGTGTGAATGATAAAGTCTTAAGTCAGTCTTTCTGCTCAATGTCCGCCTCGCCGCTGCTTTCGGGTGATTGGAGAATAGCTGTAAGGAATACTAAAAGAAAGTATGCAGCGAGGCAAAGCCGATTGAGAATATGACGGTTAGCCCCTCGGCGCTTGGGAGGCATCCTATTTAAAAAAGATTCTTCCTCTAGTCGAATAGAGTATTAGTCCGCTCCATTCTATTCCCCGACGGTAAATTGACTGATGCTATACGGACGTTCCTAATCGCAACTGGGAAGAAGGCTTGCTTTTCGTTGAGCTAGGCCCGTAAACTTAGGAGTTCCAAAGACGACATAGATGACCGAGAGCCCTTTTAGATGGAAGCAGGTTAGGTCACTTCGATCGCTTAAGCCCTTACTGCGATAGAGTAGGCCGCTTTTGTTGGCAAGGTTATATGGTCTAGAATTCTGCCACCTGTGAAAGAAAGGTTGCGAAAGATGTTAAGAATGGAATGGCATTCCCCCTTTTTCTCATTTATGGTTCTGACAAGGACAACCTAAGGTAAGGTGGAGGTTAGGTGGCTCGGCTCCTATCCTATCGCCGGGTCTGGACATGGCCCATGATTCGGTTCGTGTTCCACGCGGAGCATTATATCCCCGTCGCAATAGGTCCTTCTCTTCCTACAGTACAGGTAGGATCGGCAGCAACAATGCTGGGGCGGTCAGTGTTGCGGTTGACGATTCAGCTCTCGGAAATGTCAGTATTTTGGCATCTCTCGTTGCTTCGGATGAGAAGGAAGCTTCTCACAGATATTGACTGTATCCGACAACCAACGGGTGTTTTTCCAACGACCAGCGTGGCGTGGGTGGCATCGAAACTCGGCTGAAGAAGTTCCCTGTTACCTTCTGTATTAGGCACAGACGTGGTTTTTACCTTAGATCCGGGTAATAACTGCAGTCTCATTTTGAGTATAGTGATGATGCGCTTATCTTTGCTCTCTATTACCTATTGAATCAAAGCAAAGCTTTCGAACTCTCCCTCAAACTACTAGCAATCGAGCGTACATTGAACTATCTGCCATCAAGACTGAATGAGGTGAGAAGATAATAGTAGATATTTGAAATATATATTGCTTCTTCGCCTATTGGTGAATCAGATCTTCTTCTATTCCCGACATCAAGCCTGATTAGCTCGAGTAAAGTGAAGTAATTGCCTTTTTTTTCTCTCGACGGCAAAGCTCCTTCTTTTCGAAATTGTATAGTGTTCAATAAAAGTTGATGCAATAGAAGCTCTTGATGCAATATCTGGTGGTGAAGGCATTCCAGCAAGAGCTCTTACTCTAACAGAACTAGGACCGTCAACTCCAACTGTCCTTATAGATAGGCGAAAGTCACCCCCTCTCCTTAGAGTCAAGTGGCTTTCACTCCTTCAAATCCATTATATTGGGAGGCCTAACGAGTGACAATGGTTCACAGTCCGACTGCTAATTCAAGTTACCTTGAAAAGAGATTCCGCATCTACTTATTTCGGGATGAAGACATGTCGGCCTTACGATTGCTAATTGAGGCCTAAGGTAAAGCAGTAACTGTATTAAACGTACTAGCAATGACTTTGGAGGAATTATTGATTCAAAACTTTCTATCGCTACACCCCCTTTCCACTATCTCAAATAGCGCACTAGCCGTAAGAGAAAGAGGTGTCGAATACGGCCACTCATCCGCTGAGCTGGCCGAAAGAAGCAAGCAAAGAGTCTTACTCTAAAGAAAAAGCCTATTCCTATTCTAGAAATCCTGCAAACTATTAATCGAAAGTACTTAGCACTCACCGCTACAATTGGCGGAAATTTATTGGCCCTGCATCTATCCCAATGAATTTTTCGCTTTTCCTTAGCCCTCTTCTTTAGCACTGGCTTACTCACAGGAAGCTGGCCTAGCAGATGACTCTTAGTTAGACTGGTACTAGTTAGGATATCACATAAGGGGAATCCCATTCTAGGAGTTCTCCAAAGCCCTATCCCATATAAAAGAGAAAAGCTATATTAACGCTCTAGCCCAAGAATAGATCTTATGAAAAGAAAAGAACGATCGTCAGCGGAGATCGCAATACGCAGTTTTTTAGACAGAATCCCCGGCATCAGAGAATTCCAGGGATTTTCTCTATTTAAAGTAGGAGATAGCCGGGTATTCCCACAGAGAAGTCTTGCTCTGGCTTGCCCAATTGAACATAGAGAATGTTGGTTGTCTTACATACACACTGGTGGAATTTCATTTTATTCCGCTTTTCAAAATAGTAAGAGGGGAATTGAGTAAAATATCCTTGTCCGTAGTTCCAGCGGACTCTCTTTTGTCTTGCAAACCCCTTATTCTGTACTCCCCTATTCTTGAAAAGACCGCTATGCACCTTGACTTTTGGCTTTTCGTTCTTTCTGCTGCAGCTGTTTAGCTATATTCGTCTCCTTTTCTTAGTCCCCATCAGGAAAGAAAGCTCTAGAGTTCAAGGCTTCCTTGATTGGTACTACTGGCTTGTCCATCTACTGGGTGAGACTACTCCTACATATTCGGTGCTACGCCCCTATTATCCCGTCCTCGAGACTGAACTAAGGCACATCCCTTCTTTGCTTAGGGTTTGGTTCGGCTTCTGCCGGTCAAAATAAAATACCAGGCCGGGGCTTTCTTTCCTGCGGTTTCCGATATTGCAATGGCAAGCAAAGAGAGGGTTTCCCTCTTTCGGGTATAGGCTTTCCCGAGTGATTGGAAAGATTTTAGACTGCCAGAGAAAAAAAGCTATCTAACCCTGATATCCTTGGTACTGTCCCTGCTGAGAAAGATCCGGATTTCCCAGAGAGTGCTTTTCCGGTGCGGTGTAACCAACAACTCAAGGCTATCAAGGGAAGGAGTTGCAGGACCGGAGTTCTATCTCGG
>CM073606.1:796499-798999 GCA_037074985.1 Solanum bulbocastanum
TCTACCGGGATAGGAGAAAGAGAAGATCTCGACTAGGAGTCAGAGGGAATCTCTAGCGGATCTTTTCTAAGCCAGGAAGATGCCTCTGCTTAAGTTGCAAGTATTGGCTTTTCAAACTGAGATTTGACTTTCTGGGTTTACCAGATCAAAGAATCCCAGCAATCAAGGAAGGGGAAAGAGAGCAATATACTCCCCTGCTTCACCTGAACCCTCTATTCATTCAACAGAAGCCAGGGGCTGATTGAACGTAATGGGTTGCTGCATCTCATGCGATTGGAAGAGCACGAGAAGGACAAGCTACTGACTTTATACTTCCTGTTCTATTGGAAGAGAGATGAGATTCCTTCGGGACAGACTCCATTCCGAATGCCAATAAGACCACTTCCTCAATCCTGAGCATCATTTAACTCAAGAGCCTTGCGGCACTCCCACTTCTACTGGATCTCAATCTATACACTTAGTGGAGCGCGAGCTTTATAACTATTTTCTGTGAGATGGGTGCCTTCACCTCTGTAAGAACCTTTATCTCGAAAGAGATTAAGTAAGGCAAGTTTCTGACCATTAATTCTGTAACAAAGGAGCGTAGTGGCAGGCTCGCATAGCTAAAGCCTTCAAGTCCTATTATCGGAGAGGGACTTTTTCCATTATTTATCCTATTTCCGATCGGACCTTGCCAATTCCTTTTCTATCCCTATATTAGAATTAGCCCGACTTGCCATTAGAGTCTTCTTTCAGACGTTGAGAGGAAGGGACCCGCGGACACACCATCAGAGCTAGATTTAGCTTTGGATCGATCAATTGCCCCAACCCCATCATCGAATGAGGTTAAGCGCGCCTTTCGGAGACTTTGATAAAGAATGCCTTCCTTCGGCGAACGGCTAGACACTTCTATAGTGGGATCTCTTGAACCTATGAAACTCGTGAAAGTGGGTGAACCCCTTGCCCCTTCTTATTGCTATTTGTGACGTCGAGTGCTTAAGTAAGATCAGCAGTCTGGCAGGTCCTTGGACGCTGGCCCTTAGTAGTCTAGTCTACTCGGACCTCTACTAGGGCTAGAGCTAGCCGGAAAAAGAAGGGGAAAAATAGGCGATTCGAATCCCCCTTCTTCTTCTTCCCACGAAACTGAAACTAAAGAATTCCTTGTAGGGTCAGCTTACCAATCGCTCTATTTTCTCTTTCCTGCCTACAGCTCACGACGTACTTTCCTTTCTTTGAGCGACTGACCTGGAACAGGCCTAAAGTGCGCAACTTATCCTTCTCTTCTCCGTTTCGTGGCTATCGGACCTGAACCCATTGAAAGTGAGAAAAGAAGTGTCGTAGCCTATCCTTCTATTCTCCATTGAGTGGTGAGGACCGTTATCCGTTGTTACTGAACCTGCTTGATTCGTTGTAGACTGCTTTCAAACCCCACTGAACTAAGAAAGAGTCTCGTATCGACCAAGTATTTACTTAGAATAGATCTGTTTTGATAGATCCGTTTTGGCTTTCCTATTCCATAGATCTTCCCTGAAGAACGGAATGGATTGATCTGACCCACAATCTGTCTCTTCAACCTTTGAGTAGACCATAGGCGGGACTCTCTTTCGCCTAGGCAGAGAGGAGGGAATGTAAGACGAGACTGATTCAAGAGTCTTGGACAGAAGGGAGGGGACGGAGACGGAGCTTCCTTCTTGCCTTTCATCATTTCAGGAAAGCTTATTTGAGCAGAGAATTTCCTTTTAGTACAATTTCTTTTCTCCTCATTTCTTTCATAGACAGAAAGGTAAGTAAAAACAACCCCGACATTAATAAACCACGAGCAAGTCAGATTGGGATCCCCAATGACAAGCGAACGGGCATTTTCGGGTCCAGAACAAACAAAAGAAGGGAAAGGCGGGTGGTTGAGACAGTGTAGTCCGTTTTCACAAGAGTACGGAGCTTCAAATTAAAGAACTCTGTTTCCTGTGGGAGGGCGAAAGCTAAGGAAGGCTGTTTCCAAGGGCGGCAGGCAGGATAAATAAGGTGTGTAAGGCAGGGCCAAAGAAGGTAGCATGGCTACTAGCGGCGAGACTACATGCTTCAATTTCATAAGTGGGTGAAGGAAGAATACCTGAGCTTCAAGCAAAGAAGGCGGGGACCTCGGGCCTTCGCAAAATCAACGGTCTCACCGGGAACTAGACAAGCACCTAGATGTAAATTCTCAGGCCCTAGCCCGAAATTCTTACTTCATTCATCACAGTTCCAGGCCCGTAGGAATGGCTTTCTCCTTCTCCAATTGTCGGGAGAGGTTTTCCGCTCCGGTCGTCCGGAATTTTTTTTCGTAAAAAAGAAAGTAAAAAACAAGTGAGGAACCCTGGAAATAAAATGTTTGTTCCGATAACGGGAAAGTTTATCCCTCTGATCTTAGTTGCGGCCCCCCGATCAAACTAGAGCGTAAGGGCGCTTTTTTGTTTGCATGAGTCCCGGCTTCTTTCCAACGGGCAGATGACATCTCTTGCCTGGTGAATCAGCATGTTCTAAC